>CAMZMU010000091.1:11834051-12023955 GCA_947311845.1 Poa pratensis
AGAAGACCCTAGGGTTAGGGTTAGCACGAAATCTTGGCGCGTTGATGAACGGTGGATGGGCGAGGAAGCGACGACGTCAGCCGACTGAGAACTAAGCAAGTTCTCAGTCGACTGAGAACTAGCAAAATCGTTATTTATTTGTGTGGTGTGATAGTGCAGGTTTTGCTATTGGGTCCGGTGGCCTAACCACGATTAAGCCCGGAATATATATTCAATCCATTCACTCATACAATTGCACCGACCAGTGTATTTCCCTGTTTGAACAGATTTTCCAAAAACAGCGTCACGTCAATTTGGGCTGCAATTTTGCGCTGAGTAATTCATAGTATTTTCTACACGAACTTGTTGGCGCATAACATAGTAGTCCCGAGACACGAGAAATGCTGCATTACGGTCCCCGTATACACCGATACGGAACACATACATCCACCATCTATAAGTTGGGGCGTCGAGATGCTGCCACACTACTAGGAAACATGCTAACTGTGGCGCACCCTTTTGCCTTTCTGTGGCGCATGATGGTGCGCCACAGTTAGCACGCCACTAAAATATATTTCTGTGGCGCATGGGTTGGTGCGCCACAGAATTCTCACATTTCTGTGGCGCACCCACAAGATATGCGCCACAGAATTCTTTAAAAAAATGAAAAGAATATTTAAATTATTTCATTATTTTTGAATTTTTTTAATTTTTTAACCAATCTCAGATGATGACTTCCCGCTAGGTCACCCATCCTCAAATTGCTCCAACCCAAGCACGCTTAACCACTAAGTTCTATTCAGCTCAGCCACCCTTGTGCTACTCAAGTTCTTATTGATATAAGTATCATATCAACCCTCTTAAGCCTTGTATATGTGTGTGTAGCCATTCTCAAATTGCTCCAACCCAAGCACGCTTATTGTGTTTTTAATTTTCAAAAGTTTCAAAAACTTCAAAAGTTTCAAAAGAAATTCAAAAGTTTCAAAAAATCTCAAAAAAATCAAAAAATTCTAAAAATCTCAAAAACTTCAAAAAATCTCAAAAACTTCAAAAACCCAAAAAATTCAACAACTCAAAAGATCTCGAGTTTTTTGAAATTTTTTGAATTTTTTATTTTGTAGAAAAAACTTCTTTTCGAAATAACTTTTTACTCTTTTGAAATTTCCCGATTCTGAGAAAAGTTCACCGGGTAAACCCGGGTGAAATCGAGCTCCTTTTTCTCACGATTTTTTTGACATATTAAAAGCATTTTTTCGACGTCGTATGCAAAAGTTATGGCCGTGTCAATATTTTTTTTGTTTTTTGCAAAAAAGGTCAAAATTCATATTTAAAAATTTCTATACCAACTAGGCACTAAAACCTAACTACATGTCAAAGGATTTTATTTTTTGAATTTTTTTATCATTTTCTTTTCTTGTCTGCAAAACTGAAAAGGCGGTCCACGGGGGGGGGGGGGGGGGGGGTGGGATTTGGTCCCATGCGCCACAGAAATGGTTATTTCTGTGACGCATGGACCCCATGCGCCATAGAAAGAACCATTTCTGTGGCGCACCACCATCATGCGCCACAGAAATGTCCCTTTCTGTGGCGCATGGGGTTTTCGTGCGCCACAGAAATGTCCCTTTCTGTGGCGCATGCAAAACTATGCGCCACAAAAATATTTTCTGTGGCGCACGGCTATTTGGTGCGCCACAGAATCCATTTCTGTCTATAGCTAGTTTCCTAGTAGTGCCACGTACATCCTCCCTAGCGTCTGGTGCACTTTTTGCTGAATTGTCACGCGACGGCGGGCCTTTGCGGTGTAACTTTGCGATGTGGCCCCTATGAGAATTCGTAATTTATTCTAGACTGGTAGCGTTGAAATGCCAGTTTGTCTTTCGTCCTCGATGACGACAACGTCATGCGCGCGTCGAGGCGTACATTGGAAAAGCTCTTGTGTGGCCGCATTGTCGTTGTCCGCACTCAGTGTGTGCATTCGACGGCCAGAGGGCGACCCTCTCCTGCAATACGGTAAGAACCATATCGCCTCAAAATAAGCCGATTTTCTTGTTTTGCATCTCAATTGCCATCATCTTGATCGCTTTCGCACATTGTGTAGTGGTAATCATTGCTACTTCAAGCTTGTTTTTTCTAGGGTTTTCATCAAACTATGTTAAAGTTTATGTTATCCTCGTCTGCAGATGAAGGCAGTGTTGTAGAGTTAGTGCATGTAGAATTCTTCCTTAGGATGGAGGAAATAGGTCATATCTCGATGCAACAAAGTGTTTTGCGATTTATGTGATGCTAGTGAATCTTTCATGGGTATGTTGGATGATTTTGTAAAAAAAAATGGGCTATCAGAGTGTAGCGAGAATAAATATATATTTGTTGCTATCTGGAGTACAAATGAATGAGAATGGACTTAAATTGATTGCAGAAAAATGATAAAAGCTGAAGTAGGGCAATCAGAGAGGAGAAAAGTACAACCTTATTTTCTATCTTGATCATGAGGACAACATGTGTGGAGTGACAATCCTAGCGCAAATCTACCTCTTGTTATTAGTCCAATGAAGATCAACAAGGAGGTCGACAAACATAGCTTTAACAATTTGTATGCATGTGTAGAAGGACCAATGGTTTGCCCGGGCAACTACCTAAGTAATAATACATGAAGAATAATAAGAAGTAACCAGTCAGTCTACGTCTGAGGTCTCCGAATATGTTCCAAAAGATTTGGTTGACAATGATTATGACCTAGAAGATGGAGAAGAAAACTTGGTGCAGGAAGATTGGAACGGTGATGATGAGAAGAAAGAGATATTGATTAGGAAAGGGAATCATGTGGCAGAAGTTCAAAATACGTATTATGATTTTGGTCATTTCACCGAAAAAGATCTAAAAGAGCCAAAGTTTCATGTTGGGTGGCTTTTCTCCACATTTGAGTTGTGCAAAAATGTTGTTAGGGAGTACAATTGCAAGAAGAGATTGGGGATTACTTTTGAAATAATAGAACAAGGCTAGGAGCTAAGTGTTGTGGTGGATGCCATTGGAATCTATATGCATAATATGAAAACAAGACAACTACAATAATGATGAAAATTTTAAGGGATCAACTCACATGAACCAAGAAAGTGGTCAGCGAGATCACTTACACACATCTAAAGATATAAACGGTGAGACCCATTGGAGGCTCTCCAGCGATTTGGGCTTTCTGGCCGTCCGATCCTCCCCGCTCCGTGCCTCCGCACCGTCTGATCACCGCCGGCTCCTGGAGTCGGCATGAACAGGGATTCGCAAAGTCGCTAACCGTACCAACCTTCGTGCACCACTCTCGCTGACGTCCTACGTGGATCACCCTGTAGCCCGAGGGCCCACCGTCGGCCTCACGCTGCACGTTTAATCGGTGTGGCGGATGTGCCAGAGGGGTGCAGATTCGCAGCGCGTTCGTCCCATTGGTCGATTTTGTTCATTTACCGTATTAGGTTTTAGCTAATGCATTGCGTGCCCCTCTGGGAGAGCTTTCTTCGTACGTGGTTCATTCCCTCTCTCTCGCGCTGACGACGGGCCCTTTCCTCTCCGAGGCCCACTGGTCGGTTGCTCGGGACGTTGCGTCGCTGATGTTTCCCTTGCTTGTGTCGCCGCTGTGTATTTTTACAGTATGTCGGGGCACGCTGGGTATTTCGCACGATCGTCGGGTACATTGCACTGTTCATGATGTCAGGGAGAATTCGGGACCGATTTCTCCGTCCGAGCTAGCCTTTCTCCATTCGTCGGCGGGTACGTTGCACTGTGCTGGTGGTCGGAACGAATCTGGGCCAGATTTCGTGTGTCGCTGGCGACTCGTCATTGGTTCATTAAGACGGAACCGATGAAAGGACAAGGATGTCGCCTAGAGGGGGGTGAATAGGCGATTTAAAACTTTTCCGGTTTATGCTTGATAAATGCGGAATAAAACTAGGTGTTTTAATTTAACAAGCATACAACCTAAATATACTAGTTTCACCTATGTGCACCAACAAGTTATGCTAAGCAAGACAAGCAACAAGGTGATAGCAACATAAATGACTTCAAGCACGAAGGCTATCACAATGTAAAGTGCATAAGTAAAGAGCTCGGGAATAGAGATAACCGAGGCACGCGGATGTATTCCCGAGTTCCTCCTTTTGAGGGGAGTACGTCTCGTTGGAGGGGTGTGAGTTTCAAACTCAAGACGCCACAAATGGCCTCACCCTATTCTCCGATGAACCTCGCACAAAAGCTCGGTTCACCTTCCACTATTGATTTCCTTTTGGGCGGAAATCGAGTCCCTTACAACAATCTTGAGGCACAACCCACAAAAGGATTGGAAGCTCCCAAGTGACCACAAAAGGTCTCAAACACCACAATGGCGTCTAGGGTCCAACGACCCAAGAGTAACAAGCTCACGAACTTTCACTTCCACGAATCCTCGTGGAGAGAGCAAACCGATGCAACAAAATGCAATGGCAAGAACACAAGAAGTGCTCAAGTCCTTCACTCCCAAATCCCACCAAAAGCAACTAATGCTTGTGGGGGGAGAAGAGAGGAAGAACAAAGAAGAGAACCACACAAGAACTCCAAGATCAAGATCTACTAGGTTCCCCTCACTTAGAGGAGAGATGGATTGGTGGAATTATAGATCTAGATCTCCTCTCACTTTCCTCAAAGATATGCAAGAATCATGGGAGGGATTGAGAGGGGCAAGCTTTCCAAGGTCAACAATGGTGGGGGAGAGAGAGAAAAACGTGCTGCTGAAAGCTTGGTCTTTTGGGAAGAAGGGGCCTTTTATAGTTCCTCCAAAAAATAGAGTCGTTGAAGGAATTTTACACCGGAGACTCCGGACAGTCTCCGGTGACACTCCGGACCGAGTCCAGTACGCGACACCATCAAGACTTAGCCGATTTTTCGACAGACCGGAGGGAGACTGGAGACTTTGCCCTGAGACCGGAGACTCCGGTCTGCAGGCCGGAGACTCTGGCCTAGAAATTCCTGCAGCAACTCAGTAAACAGAAAATCCCATAACTTTTTCATCCGGACTCCGTTTTCGATGATCTTGGGCTTGTTTCGAAGATAATCACAAGCTCTACAAGATCATGCACATAGACATCATAGTCCATCATGTGAGGAGGAAAACAAGAAGAGAGTTTGACCTCTCTTAGAAAAGACAAACCGGTAAAACCTCCAACATCAAAAACGCAACAATATATTCATATGAAATATGTTTTTGATGAACAAGAGCTTGGCATGAAGATGAACCAAGCTCTAGTTCCTCACATGGATAAAAGCCAAATAAGAACCAAGAAAGATGATATGCCAAGTATGCAAAGGTTTGAGCTCTCCACAAAGATGCGATCAAGTTACTCACTTGAGAGCCCCTCTTGATAGTACGCCGTCTATCCTATAACCCGGTCTCCCACTAACACCATGAGACCGGTAAAATAGAAACCCTATCAAGATCATACCTTTGCCTTGCGCATTCCACTTGAGCTAGATGATGAAGATCTTGACTCACTCAAGTTGGAACACTTTTCTTGTTTGCGCTTGCTAGCACATGCTTGATAAAGACTTCTCCAAATATCCCCCATACACCAAGATGGGAGAGCCTTGCTAATCTCTGTCTTCATGAATCTACTTGCACTTCATCTTCTTATCTTGATATATGATGGCTTGGAGATAACATGAATGTTCACTCAATCTTCTTTTCCAAGCCATGCTTGCAATAAGCTCAACTCTTCACATGACCATTCTTCATATAAACCCTTGGATAGAACCTTGGTCATCATATAAGATTCCAGAGTCCAACACATGAACTCCAATTTTTCCCATGGACAAGACTATAAGGATATCTCAATGCAAACATTAGTCCATAAGGATTGTCATTAATTACAAAAACCACACATGGAGACACCATGCACTTTCAATCTCCCCCATTTTGGTAATTGATGACAATCCCTTTTACGAGGGTTTATATGATGAATAATAAGCAACCATGCAACATAAAGAGCAAGGATGCATGAGCATGAAAGGCAAATGCTTAAGAACGAAACTAAAGCATAAAACCAAATCCCTAAAACCCTCTAAACTTCTCCCCCATTGGCATCGATTGCCGAAATGGGAGGAAAATTTTAGAAGGCCAATATAGTAGGAGTTCCCCCATAATGTGTATTTCTCATAACATGAGTGAAATCAAATGCACATATCCAATGACGAATAGTTGGGGAGGAGATCAAACTATATTAAGGATCCAAAGATTGTAAAAGAAGATCAAATATAAAGATACTTCGACAAAAGAAGTAACCAATCAAGGGATACTAAAAACCAAATGAACATAAGACGATATTATGATAAGATCAACCAAGTGTTCTAACAATCAGGAGGGAACTCCCCAAGGTATGTGCATAATAAGGATTTGTATTTCAATATGTTGTGCACAACATGGAATCCTCACTCCCTCCTAGATAATTTTGAACACAAACAAGTGCAAGAGAGCAAAATGGGAAATGAGTCAATACAACTTGCAATAAATAAAATGTTGAGAAACAAGATCAAGGAGCGACAAATAGAGAAACTTGCTCAATCGAAAAGAGATGGGTGTGATATAGAAAAGACATTTTAGGAGACTAATACAAGGATGAGCGTATGCATCATCATAGTCTTTCAATATATGAGGCACATAGTGCATACCATGTCTTTCACATACACACAAACCAAACAAGATGTAGCAAATAGGTCCACAAGCTTATTAAGATGCAAAAAGGGATATCAAAATAAAAACAAAGCTTGTGCATTTTAGAAACCACCAAAGAATCAAAAGCAATAAAAGGTGGTCACTAAAGAATTGGGATACCAATTAAAAGATGTAACTATTCTCATGTGTATAAGTTTCTAAGTAGACACCAATCATGAAGATATAAGTCCACAAAGAAACATGCACACACAAAATAGGTACAAAGTTAGAGAACATGATATCCAAGAGGAAGTCATAAATACACCAATAAGATCTTTGCTTAAAAGCATAGCATAAAGCTCAATTTTATCTTAAAGGGATATAGATGAACTTTCAACACACACTCACATAGCATCAAAAAAATATCCACAACGGAAAAATGATAGTTGGGATGCTCCGAGAAAGATAACAAGTATCACAAAAGGCAAATGATTTTGAGAATTCATCAATATTGCACATGGAAGATTTTGAGAAGAATTTGCTAGATTAACATATTTGGGATCGGTGAATCATGAAAATGATTATATGTAATCCCCTTAATATGTAATCATCCCGGCTTACTCACATTTGCAATAAAGATGTTTTGGAAAGAACTTTGCAAGAACCAAATCAATTGCAACAAGAGATTCATGCCAAGATACAACCTACACAAGGTTGAAAGCTAGAAATGTATGCACGAGGTAGATACTTGTTACCGAGATGGCATTGGGTGATGTAGAAGATAAGAGTTCATTATCATCTGAGCTTGGCTCCAATAAGCACATGGTGATAGCACCTTCCTTGTAGATGAGACAAGCTTCCAATGCATCTTCAATGTACCTAAAACAAATTCAAGTACACCATGGACCCCAGACTCATTGGATCCAAAGTAGTTAGAGCAAACATAGGACAAACTCCACATAATATGTGCACATTGATATGAAATTGAATTCATGCACATCTTAGCCATTTAGGATTTGATGGAGTTTATCCTATATATTGTATCAACAAAAGTAAGCATGCCATAAGATACACATATAATAAATATGCATGCAAAAGACTTTGAACAACCAAATGAGATACAATTTAGACAAAACACCAATTAAACCAAGAAAGCACACACAAGTGTGACAAGAAAAAGAATTGCCCAAATTATATCAAAGACCCAAATCAACACATGGTTGAAGCTACCAATTTGAAAACATACCAAATGAAAATAGGATCAAGGAATAAATCAAACCCTCTACACTTTTCATGATGGCACAAAGTACCAAGACGAAAAATGTTTGTCTTCCAAAGAGACACGTCATGGGATAAAAAAGCCAATTTGAAGACAACCAATGTTCAAAAGCATATAGGATAGCTCCCCCAAGATGTGTGCATTATTTATGATCTTGCATTTGAATATATGCACACAAAGGGGATCATCACTCACCATATATATTATACAAACACTAGTCATGTTCAAGAAAGAGCAATAAAATCCAATAGCAATTTAAAGAATGGTGTTCTACTCAATGTAGGATAGCTTCCCAAAGGTAGTGCATTATCTAGAAGTATGACTTAAAAGTAAATGCACAAGGATGGATCATTGCTTTTCCTAACTCAAGAAAGCACAAAACAAATTTTGAGTAGAGCGACAAGATCCAAAAGATGAGAGACAAAAAGCATTTAAGCAAATATGGAACTTGTTTGAGCAACACACCACATAGGAACAAGATAATTAACAATATCAATTCTAGGTGGCAATACCTCACATGTTCACATTTTCTAGGCTTGTAATATGCACATAGCTTATTACTCCCCCATAATGTGATAATCCATATCTTTTAAATAAGAGGCAAACAAACTGGCTAGAGATAATTAATGGACATTATAGAATTTGAATTTCTCATGAGCATGACATACCACATAGAGAGAAGATAATATGATATATCATCACTAAGTGGTATTCCTCATGTACACACATTTTTAGGATTGTGAAGTGCACGAAGCATATCACTCTCCCAAAATGGGATAGTCCATTAATCTCTCAAAGAGAGCCAACAAGATAAGATAGCAAATAAAAGCAATAAGGCTCAAAACAAGTAAATGGTGTGCAAACCAACATACACATACTTGATTTCTCAAGATAAGTAAGTATAGAGCACAACACATACAAACATTAGCAAGGTACAAAACCAAACACATGCAAGGGTGCAAGCAACTTTCAATGTATATATGATATAAGCATAAGTTACCGCAAGGAGGAACATTGGATATGAGATAGAACAATATAATCCAAATGGCTTGGCTTGAGAGAATATAATTGATGAAGATCCCTTAATTCTTCATGATGTAGCCAAGTCTCCAATGCCCTCCATCAACACCTATTGATCAAGTTTTAGCTTGTTGGTCCCCAACCAAGTTGGGTCCTAAGAGGTTAGGCACAATAGGCTTGACAACCCAAATGGTTCTTTTCTTGACACCACTTTGAGTACCAACAAATTTGGCAAACACATTGCCAACCTTATCCTTCCGAAGAGATAAACATCATCAATTATAATGGGGTTGGATAAGGTACCATTAGTGCATGAAGAAGCAAAGTGGCCCTTCTCACGACATATGTAGCAACTTTTGCTTCCTCCTTTCTTCTTAGTTGGAATCTCGACTTGAGGAGGGGTAGCTTGATTCTTCTTGGGAAGAGACCGTTCTTCAACTTGAGGAACTTGAGTTTGAACTTGAGACTTCTTCCCTTGTTGCTTCTCACTAAGAGGCTTCTTCTTCAAAGGGCAAGATCTAACATGGTGCCCTTCAACTTTGCACTTGAAGCAAACAATCTTGGCTGAATCTTTGACTTGTTCTTGGTCCTTTTTCTTCTTGTTAGACTTGGACTTGTTCTTGATATTGGAGTTGAATCCAAGTCCACTCTTGTCATTGGGGCGTCTTTGAACACTCAACATATTGTCAAGTGTAGACTTCCTAACATGATGCTTTTCCAAGTCTTTCTTCAAAGAAGTGACTTGGGCCTTGAGCTTATTTAATTCCTCTACATGGTTAGTATCAACACAAACACTAGAGGAAGTAGAAGCTTCATTATTAGAGCAACAAGGCATAGAAAGTAATTCATCACAAGATTTAGCAATAGTATGTGATGTAGAATTACTAGGACTAGCACAAGGCAAAATAGCATTTTTAGTAGAAGTTGTGCCTTTGTCCACATGAGGCTCACAAGATGTTACCTTTGTAGTGATAGTCTCATGAGCTAACTTTAGCCTAGCAGGGATGCTAGAAGATCCTCATTAGAGCTAGAGAGCTTTCCATGACTTTCTCCAATTTCCCATACTTGCTTGTTAGCAACTCAAGTTGAGCCCTTAGCTCAACATTCTCCTTCAAAATAGATGCTTCACATGACGTAGAGTTAGTAGCACAAGCATCATTAATATTAGAAATGGAAGAAGACAACTTAGCAAGCTCATCATTCAACCTAGCATTTTCCTCAATAATATTAGCATGATTACAAGAGGAAGTAGAGGAGCTAGGCACATCATTTTTAGATAGTTGAGTTTGGAGTTGATCACGAAACTTGATAAGGAGAGAGTGTTCATTCTCCAAGGCCTTGTGAGCCTTGGTGAGCTTTTCTAGCTCCTCGGTTAGTCTTTCATGTGCAACACCAAATTCAACCTTTTCTTTCTTATAAAGCTTATATTTCGCAATAGCATGGTCACGTTCTATAATGATTTTTAGAAACAATGTTATTTTGTGACTCCTCAATATTATCGAGTTTCTCTTCAAGAGAAACTCGAAGCTCATGCTCTTCCTCAAGAGTGATGGTGAGAGAAGCAATTTCATTAGCATATTCTCTTTCAAGTCTCCCCTTTTCTTCAATGACTCCACAACTCTTAATAGCATAAGTCAAAATTTCACATAAAAGGGGAGATAGTTTACTACCTTTAGGGAGAGCACAAAATACCATCTCACCCTTCTCTTTTAAGGAGACGGCATCATTAAATTGTAAACCATAATAATCCTCATCCTCATCATCACAAGTAGTAGAGGGTTCCAAAGGAGGAGATCCCTTTGAATCCTTAGCCATAAGGCAAAAGTGAGCAATGGACGATGATGATGAAGAATTACTTGAAGCACCATTGAGGTCCATGTCTTATTCCAACAAATGTTGTGATTCATCTTGTGACAAATTACATGTTGGTGAAGTGGAACAAGTTGTGAACTCATCACGCCCGGAAGTGGAGGGAGAACAATCATCCTCAATAATGTTGGACACTTTATATTTATCTTGAAGCTTGGTCCACAACTCATGTGCATTCCGAAAAGGCATGATTGAAGCAAGAACTACATCGCTCAAAACACATATAAGGCCATTAGATACTAGAGTATCGAGATGTGAGTTTTCCTCATCCACTATAGATAATTCTTGGGAATCCATTGGAGGAGAAAAACCCATATCTACAATACTCTTTATATAATTTGGACCCATGGCCCTAAAAAGATTAAGCATGCGAATTTTCCAAACCTCATAATTTGTGCCATCGAATATAAAAGTGGGATCATTCACCAATTCTCTAAACGACATCTTTACTCTCTAGGCGGTAAAGCCCAATAAAGAGAGCCGAGGCTCTGATACCAATTGAAAGGACAAGGATGTCGCCTAGAGGGGGGTGAATAGGCGATTTAAAACTTTTCCGGTTTATGCTTGATAAATGCGGAATAAAACTAGGTGTTTTAATTTAACAAGCATACAACCTAAATATACTAGATTCACCTATGTGCACCAACAACTTATGCTAAGCAAGACAAGCAACAAGGTGATAGCAAGATAAAGGACTTCAAGCACGAAGGCTATCACAATGTAAAGTGCATAAGTAAAGAGCTCGGGTATAGAGATAACCGAGGCACGCGGAGACGATGATGTATTCCGAGTTCCTCCTTTTGAGGGGAGTACGTCTCGTTGGAGGGGTGTGAGTTTCAAACTCAAGACGCCACAAATGGCCTTACCCTATTCTCCGATGAACCTCACACAAAAGCTCGGTTCACCTTCCACTATTGATTTCCTTTTGGGCGGAAATCGAGTCCCTTACAACAATCTTGAGGCATAACCCACAAAAGGATTGGGAGCTCCCAAGTGACCACAAAAGGTCTCAAACACCACAATGGCATCTAGGGTCCAACGACCCAAGAGTAACAAGCTCACGAACTTTCACTTCCACGAATCCTCGTGGAGAGAGCAAACCGATGCAACAAAATGCAATGACAAGAACACAAGAAGTGCTCAAGTCCTTTACTCCCAAATCCCACCAAAAGCAACTAATGCTTGTGGGGGGAGAAGAGAAGAAGAACAAAGAAGAGAACCACACAAGAACTCCAAGATCAAGATCTACTAGGTTTCCCTCACTTAGAGGAGAGATGGATTGGTGGAATTATAGATCTGGATTTCCTCTCACTTTCCCTCAAAGATATACAAGAATCATGGGAGGGATTGAGAGAGGGGGGCAAGCTTTCCAAGGTCAACAATGGTGGGGGAGAGAGAGAAAACATGTTGTTGAAAGCTTGGTCTCTTTGGGGGAAGAAGGGGCCTTTTATAGGTCCCCCCCAAAAATAGAGCCGTTGCAGGAATTTTACACCGGAGACTCCGGCCTGAGGGACCGGAGACTCTGGCCTACACAGGAGACTCCGGACAGTCTCCGGTGACACTCCGGACCGAGTCCAGTACGCGACACCATCAAAGACTTAGCCGATTTTTTGACAGACCGGAGGGAGACCAGAGACTTTGCCCTGAGACCGGAGACTCCGGTCTGCAGGCTGGAGACTCCGGCCTAGAAATTCCTGCAGCAACTCAGCAAACAGAAAATCCCATAACTTTTTCATCCGGACTCCGTTTTCGATGATCTTGGGCTTGTTTCGAAGATAATCACAAGCTCTACAAGATCATGCACATAGACATCATTGTCCATCATGTGAGGAGGAAAACAAGAAGAGAGTTTGACCTCTCTTAGAAAAGACAAACCGGTAAAACCTCCAACATAAAAAATGCAACAAGATATTCATATGAAATCCGTTTTTGATGAACAAGAGCTTGGCATGAAGATGAACCAAGCTCTAGTACCTCACATGGATAAAAGCCAAATAAGAACCAAGAAAGATGATATACCAAGTATGCAAAGGTTTGAGCTCTCCATAAAGATGCGATCAAGTTACTCACTTGAGAGCCCCTCTTGATAGTACGCCGTCTATCCTATAACCCGGTCTCCCACTAACACCATGAGACCGGTAAAATAGAAACCCTATCAAGATCATACCTTTGCCTTACGCATTCCACTTGAGCTAGATGATGAAGATCTTGACTCCCTCAAGTTGGAACACTTTTCTTGTTTGCGCTTGCTAGCACATGCTTGATGAAGACTTCTCCATATACTCCCCCATACACCAAGATGGGAGAGCCTTGCTAATCTCCGTCTTCATGAATCTACTTGCACTTCATCTTCTTATCTTGATATATATGATGGCTTGGAGATAACATGAATGTTCACTCAATCTTTTTTTCTAAGCCATGCTTGCAATAAGCTCAACTCTTCACTTGACCATTCTTCATATAAACCCTTGGATAGAACCTTGGTCATCATATAAGATTCTAGAGTCCAACACATGAACTCCAATCTTTTTCCATGGACAAGACTATAAGGATATCTCAATGCAAACATTAGTCCATAAGGATTGTCATTAATTACAAAAACCACACATGGAGACACCATGCACTTTCAACCGACCTAATAGGGTTGCCGTGTACACTGTGCTGGGGGGACGGGGTATATAGGTTCCGTTCTGGATCGGATGGTTACTGCAGCTCTCATTTCCCTCCTTTTCTTCTTCCTCGCTGTTCTTGCTCCGCCGTGCTTTTCTCGAGCTCTGCCGTGTTTCCATGGAATCCGTATGCTGTTCTTCCGGTCACATTTGTTCCTGTTGAGATCTGGTTGGGTTTTCTAACCGTGTCTTGCTCTCTCTGTATTTGTTCGTATTTTTTTCATGTCATTCACCGTGTGCTGGATCTGTGTTGTTTGTTGCTTATGCGGTTTGTTCTTCTTTGTTTTCTTGGTTCCTAATATTTCTTTCCTATTTTTTGCTCTGTGTATATGAAGAATTATCATGTGTAGAGTTGAGCATATTGCAAGTATGTCTTGAAGGATTCAAGACACATCTTTGTAAAGAGAGAGAAGATTATGAAGTGCAAGTTCAATATGATCCATCTCAGAAGATATCATCTAAAGATATAAACGGTGAGACCCATTGGAGGCTCTCAAGCGATTTGGGCTTTCTGGCCGTCCGATCCTCCCCTCTCCGTGCCTCCGCACGTCCGATCACCGCCGGCTCCTGGAGTCGGCATGAACAGGGATTCGCAAAGTCGCTAACCATACCAACCTTCGTGCACCCACTCTCGCTGACATCCTACGTGGATCACCCCTGTAGCTCGAGGTCCCACCCGTCGGCCTCACGCTGCACGTTTAATCGGTGTGGCGGACATGCTAGAGGGGTGCAGATTCGCAGCGCGTTCGTCCCATTGGTCGATTTTGTTCATTTACCGTATTAGGTTTTAGCCAATGCATTGCATGCCCCTCTGGGATAGCTTTCTTCGTACGTGGTTCCTTCCCCCTCTCTCTCGCTGACGATGGGCCCCTTCCTTTCCTAGGCCCAAAGGTCGGTTGCTCGGGACGTTGCGTCGCCGATGTTTCCCTTGCATGTGTTGCCGCTGCGTATTTTCTACAGTATGTCAGGGCACGCTGGGTATTTTGCACGATCGTCGGGTACGTTGCACTGTTCGTGATGTTAGGGAGAATTCGGGCCCGATTTCTCCGTCCGAGCTGGCCTCTCTCCATTCGTCGGCGGGTACATTGCACTGTGCTCGTGGTGAGAACGAATTCGGGCCCGATTTCGCGTGTCGCTGGAGGCTCGCCATTGGTTCATTAAGACGGAACCGACCTAATAGGTTGCCGTGTACACTGTGCTAGGGGGACGGGGTATATAGGTTCCGTTTTTGATCGGATGGTTACTGCAGCTCTCATTTCCCCCCTTTTCTTCTTCCTCGCTGTTCTTGCTCCGCCGTGCTTTTCTCGAGCTCTTTCGTGTTTCCATGGAATCCGTCTGCTGTTCTTCCGGTCTCGTTTGTTCCTGTTGAGATCAGGTTGGGTTTTCTAACCGTGTCTTGCTCTCTCTGTATTTGTTCGTATTTTTTTTCATGTCGTTCACCGTGTGTTGGATCCGTGTTTATGTGTTGTTTGTTGCTTATGCGGTTTGTTCTTCTTTGTTTTCTTGGTTCCTAATATTTCTTTCCTATTTTTTGCTCTATTTTATCGCAGGTTGCCGGTTAACTAGTTTTCCGTTCGTCCGGTTAAGGTCGGTTATATTTTCATTGTGTTTTCTGTCATACTGTTCTTATGCTCGATCTTCATTTTGTTTCTTGCTTGCTATCTTGTGATTTATGGGATACTGTTGGTATGGTTCATTTCTTAATTTTTTTCTTGCTGCTTGATTATTTGGTTTTTTTGTCCTGCTGCTCGTGCTATTGTATGATTTTGGGTGTTTTGTTAATTTGTTTTTGACGGGTCATGTTCTCATGTTGTTTTTTCGTTCTCGGTTTTCTTTATTTTTATGTGTAGGACGTCATCTTGCTCGGTTCTTCCGGTTGGCTGGGTGTGTTTCATTCGGCGTGTGTCGGTTTGTTTTTGGTGAGTTTTGATGCTCGATAGTTCGGTTGGTTGATCGATTACTGTTTCGTTCGGTTTTCTTTTAACGTGCTCTGATTTGTTCTTTCCTATCTTGATGCAGGTCGATTTCTTTGTACAGATTTATGATCTTGGAGTTCGGGCCTCCTTGATGTGTTTACACTGCTTTCCGTTATTTTTTTGTGAGTCTTATAGTTTCGTGCTTGTCTCCTTTATTCTTTGATGTTTTTTCTGGTTTTACCCTCCGGCGTGTGTTTTACATATTCTTATTATTCATTGCCGTTTTTGTGTCGGTATCTTGGTCTGATTTATTCAGATATGCAGGGTTCGTTTTTTATAATAGGTGTATGTTCTAGGCGGATGTGTAACGCTCGTTTGTTTGTTTGTTTGTTTGTTTGTTTCACGTTGTGTCTTCGCACAAGACGTTGCTGTCGCTGGTTTCTTACAGGTAGTCTCGCCGCTCGATTCCTGTAACGTTTGTACTTTTGCCGGCTCGGTGCCTCTAATGGAACATTTATCTATTTCGTGGTTTCACCGTCTCGGTGTCTCTAATAAAATATTGTTCTCTTTCGCGGTCTCGCCGGCTCCCTGTATTTGATCTCAAAATGGTATGTTGGAAAGAAATTTTCAATGATAAACGATACTATGACGAAGGGAGGGACTTGCACGGGAGAAAGGGATGTCAACTAATTAAGTCGGACTGACTAAGCCGGCACGGCCGGTTGTAGGGAAGGAGTCTTTCCACGCACCTACGAAATAACGGGACACATGTCTTAACTCGCACTCCAAAGATTCCTACTTCTTTACTCCTTGGCCATCAAAAAAATACAGTACTAAAGTAAACACCAACCTTTCGCGGTCTCGTCGGTTCCCTGTATTTGATACGAGTAGATTATTGTTGTGTTTTCCAGTCTCGTCGGGTCAGTGTCTCTGATATATTTTTATTTGGCTTGCCGGTTTGGTGGCTCTAATAGAAGTTGCTTGTGGGTATTCTTGCCATGGACATGCGACGCACGACTACTCATGTGATTCCATGTTCAGTATCTCCTCCGGTGGATGACGAATCGCCTTACAAGAGAAATTGTAGGCTGCTTGATCCGATGTTTGCTTTCGTTTCATCTTTTGTTGCTCCCTTTTTGCCCGGGTTTTTTTAACCGTCTATTGTTTTGTGGGATCCTACGAGATGGTTGTACCCGTTTATTGGTGCTTGTATCACCGTAATAGATATGGATAAATGCAGGGTTTCGATTGATCAACGTTCTCTACCTTATGATGTTTTCGTGCGTGACTATGTATTGTATTCTATGACAGGAATCTTATTTTGGTGACACTGTACAAGACATTACGGGCTTTCAGCTGCAACGGATGTACGAGATGACACAACACGGGAAAATCTTATATCAGATCGCCGCCGTCGGAGTTTTGTTTGCTTGCAAGTCCATAATTGCTCAGGGGACACATGCCGTCATCAATATACATGTGCTTCTGCGTTTGAACCGAGGTCCTCACGTTGTCTCCAATTGGAAATAACGCAGGCTAATCAAAAGTTCGAGTTTTCGGTTTGAAGGTACCGCCATTATCGCTTTAGCATAATTTTTTTAGTTTTCCTTATTTTTTTATGTTTTGTTTATATTCTGCTTTTTTCCCTTCTCTATAGAATATGTTATCCATGGACCGTTATGTGACGATTGGACAAAGTTTCCTTGGAGTAGGCCGACTCCAGGGAGCCGGCACAATTAGATGGTACGGAAGGACGGAGAGGCCTTTCGCCACAGGACTACGTTCGCATACACACAGATGAAGTCAACACGCGTATATACCACGGAGCCGGCAGGACAGGAACCTAATACACTGATAGGACAGACCACTGATGGGCACGCCATTTTTTTCCTAATAAGGCGAGAGGGTGGATCCTCTCGCATCGTGTCCCGGGACATGTAATTTAGTGGCTGTTCGTTTTTTCTTTTTATCTGGATTCTTGGGGTTGGGGTGAGGAAGATGAAGCTGTTTTCCCGTCTTAATGCACAACCCGACCCCGCCGACTCCATGTTCCCGTCTTAATGCACAACCCGACCCCGCCGACTCCAGGTTCCCATCTTAATGCACAACCTGACCCCGCCGACTCCAGGTTCCCGTCTTAATGCACAACCCGACCCCGCCGACTCCAGCTTCCCGAGCCGTCTGAAGAACGTGTGTACGAACGCCTGTGCATGTAGCAATAAATTTAGTCTTGGAAATGTTTCGCGAGCTGGCTGACCCTTTCTTTAATGCCGTGCCCTCTGTACTTGACGTGTGGAAGCCCGTGGTGTCATGACTTACGAACGAAGGAACTTGCCTCCAAGGCTTCGTAGGTAAGGATCGTGGCTACAAATTTACTAACACCTGTGTATGTAGCAATAAATTTAGTCTTGGAAATGTTTCGCGAGCTGGCTGACCCTTTCTTTAATGCTGTGCCCTCTGTACTTGACGAGTGGAAGACCGTGGTGTCATGACTTACGAACGAAGGAACTTGCCTCCAAGGCTTTGTAGGTAAGGATCGTGGCTACCAATTTACTCAAGAAATTCCCATGGGGAACACCATCCGGCTTAATTCCTAACATCTCTTTCCTGTTCGCTGCTCTGTTTTTTTCGTAGGTCACCGGTTTACTGCTACGGCTGCGGTGCGTGATGTTCCGGGTCTTGCTTCCTCTTCGCCGGTGTCGGTTGTTGCTCAAGTATGGATGTTCGTTTATGTGGTTAATCTAATGGTATGTTGTAATCTTTGGTTGTCTGGTTTCCATTTTCATATTTCCGTGTCTGTTTGTTCGCTGGTAGCAGGCATTTTTTTGGTAGATCAGGTTTTGTTGTTTGGCCTTTTGTGTGCTTTTTATACCTGTTTTATGACCTCTTATGACTTTTTTCCTTCCAGGTCGTCGTTTATTCGGGATTATCTCAGACGCGAGTGGTTTTTCTTCACTTTTTGGCCTTTTGTTCCTGTTGTTCCTGTACTGAGTTATTCTCGTTGGTGTGCGCGGCCAGCTCCCCGTTGGACTTTCGTATAATGGTACTTTCTTTTTTTGACGGTGTGTGTTTTTTTACGCTTGGGCTCGCACCATCGGTTTGCCAGGATGTTGCTTTGATCATGTTTGTTTGTTGGGTTTTTTCAAGCAGTTGATTCTGTGTGTGTTGACATGTTGCTTGTGTTTGTGTGTTAATGTGTTTTAGTCTCCGTTGTTCGATATTTTTTCATGTTGCTGACCGTGTGGTCGATCCGTGTTCTTTGGCATTTGTTGCTTTTGCGGTTTGTTCTTCTTTGTTTTCTGGGTTTCTTACGTCTCTAGTATGTTTGTTGCTTTGTTTTTCCGCAGGTCGCCGGTTTACTGGTTTGGGTTGCGGTGCAGGATCTGCGTGTCTTACTTCCTCTTCGTTGGCGCCGGCTGTTGTTTGAGCGTGGATGAATGGTGTTGTTTATGTGGGTAATCTAATGGTATGATTGATTCGTTGGTTCCCCATCTGTTTATGCGTTTTGTTTCTACTTGTGTTCATGTTTCCATGTTTTTTTGTTCGTTGTTTCTAGACCATTTATTTTGTGTGTCGCAGATCGGCTTCTTGCTATCTTCGTTTTATATTTTTGCTGTTCGGTTCCTTTTGTGTCTCCATAATTGTTTTGTGATTTCTTTTGCCTCTTCTTCGTGCAGGTCGTTTTGTTGCTTGGGATTATTTCGGACGCGAGTGTTTTTTATTTTCTTTTCGGCTTCAGGTTCCTCCTCTTTCTGTGGTGAGTTGTCCTGGTCAGTTGGTGTTGCCGGCTCCCCGTTGGGCCTTTTTGGGGAACTGATTTTGTTTGGGTTAATCTATTACTTCGGGTTTTTTCTCGTGTTTTCTTCTGCTTTCCGTATTTTTCTGATTTTACATACCTTCTCTCTTTTAGTCTTTTTTATGTTTCTTCTCATGCAGGTCGTCGTCTTACTGCTGATCGTTTGAGCAGCGGGTGGTTGATGTTTATTTATTCGTTCTGGGTTCATGTCCCGCCGGCCCGTTGGTCGCCGGCTTGTCCCGTTGGGTTTTCTTTGTTGCTCACGATGGTACTTCCTCTGTTTCTCGGTATTTTTCGTATATTCGCATTACCATGATCAGATCTGGCGTGGTTTTTTTCTCACGTTTTCTTTTGCGTATCCTTTTATTGATTCGTAGTATGTAGAAGCGAGATCAGTGGCATGGTATTTTTTTCTCGTGTTTTCTTTTGCGTATCCTTTTGTTAAGTCGAAATATATATGAGTGAGATCTGTGGCTTACGATTGAAGAATTGTTTGTAAAGCTGATGTGAAGAAACAAGTGAAGGATTGTTTCCTCTCTTTGTGTTTTTTGGTTAGATATGTTTGGTATTAGTTTTAAGAAGATAGTCAACCGGAATTGCTTCCGTCTACAAGTAGTAGAGGAATTAGGTGCGTAAAGTGTTTACTCTCTACGGAACAGGGTAGGTGCGTAAAGTAGTAGAGGGAGTATTGTTTTCTGCTCGATCGATATGGTCATCTCCGTATTAATGCAATGCCTGACCATGTCGGCTCCCTGGAGTCGGCACCAAGCGTCCCTGATCCTCGATCTATGTTTTGTCGGTCGTTGAGATGAAACGTGGGCATGACATAGTTGATAACCAATGCCGTTAGTGACGCCTGATCCTCCTTTTGGAAGTGACGTCACGGTCTGTACATATTTTTTCTTGCTGGGAACGGAGCTGTCTTACTTTTGTCATAGCTACTCTGAGGACTTGGCAGAAATATGTCCTTGACGTTGTACGCCAGTTGTACGGATGAGCCGTCTTGACTACGTTATTCATGTCCACCCTAGGTCACCTTCGTCAAATTTTGCCCCTGAGGATCATCTTCGCCGAGTTCATGCTGATCAAGCTCAAGGAGGAGCTCCTGGTCGGCTGCGAGAAGACCATTGATGGCCGGGGCGCACAGGTGTGCGTCGCCGACGGGTGTCAGGTGACAAGGATTTCGAGATGGGTGCCAGGTGACAAAGATTTGGCGTAACTATCGGGGATGCCGACCGGATTTAAACCGGCGAGTGGGAGGTCAGCGTCGATAATGGAAGGAAACCATGCTTACATAGAGATTCTTGGTGGTTCATCCGTACTGTTTGGGGGATTCTTTTTCGTCTTAGCTGGCGTCTCGTCGTTCGTCCGCGGGTATGTTCCACTGCAATTAATACGGGGAGGATGCTGGTCACGTCGACACCAGCGAGTCTGCCTAGTCGAAAGGTGAATTCAGACGGAGAAGGCCATGTCTGTCGAGCCGACCAATGCCCGTTTTAGCCTGTACTACCTGGCGTTTCGGAACGGCAAGGAGATATTCCTGATGAAAGGAAACCATGGATGGGAGTGGAAGCTTCATGTTTTGTTGCTAGAGGGCAAAGGAAGCAGCAAACAGAAGGCAACAAAGGACCAGGAGCATGTTGATCATGTTTTCCTCAACTAAAAGGATACCAGCAAGCAATAAGGGGCAAAGGCATTATAAGCAATATGATCAAACAGTTCAGAGATGAGGCAGACAACCAATTTATTCCAAAGCCCTCCAGCTAGCCAAATTAATTGATGAAAACCAAAGGCAACAGTTATAAATCCACAAACCAAATTTAATTAGATGTCACAGTTGACACTGGCAGTCAACTGGACTCTTTTAGTAAAGACCTTGCCACTGAATTCATTTGAATTCACAACCAACTGAATTCGTAGGATTTTTAGTCACAAATCAGTTAGACACTGACAGAGGGGACTGAAACAGTCCAAAGAAGTGTGGCGGCACACATGGAACCGACTGGAATTTAGCAAGAGCACTCGTGGAGCTCACATGGCACACAGGTGGTGCTCACATGGAGCTGAGGTGGACAATTCCAACAGGAATCAGCTGCAAAAGGAGTCAACAATAGAGGCAACCATCTCCAGCAAAGATTTGTTAAGTAAACCGACTCCAAATGAAGAAACTTGAACCAATAGTGATCCACAGAAGCAGCACAGTCACTACATGCAGTTATCTAGGTGTCAAGCCATCAGATGATCAAGAACCGACTCAAAAACACCTATATATACATGGCCTATGAGTGGCAGCAAGCAAATGCACATCCACTCGCATCCATACACCATTTTCACCACAGCCACCATACCTTTCATCACCCAAGAGAGCGCATATTTGAGGAAAAGCACATCAAGAAGCTGTCTTGATAACAAGATCTAAAAGATGAGCTAAATAGATACGGTTGTTTAGAATATAATTTACAAGAGGAGCTAATAATATTTCCCTTATCTACAGTGAAGAGCTGTTATGTAGCCAGCTGCTATGTGACCAAAATGAAGCGTGATTGCTGCTTATATGTGTGGCGTTCTGATAGGTTACATGGTAACGCCATGCGTTGGGTGCCAGATCAATTGAACTCTATCGTAGTGGATCCATGATCTGTGTCGGTCAAGGGATGGAGATCTTTCTTTTCGACTGGCCAGTCGTTGGAGATTACGCGTAGGGTGATCAGGGCTTCCGTCAATATCTTTGTTGTATTGAATCCCTCCTCGAGTTGATCAAAAGGGGAGAGGGATGATACATCATTGTTTTGATCTGCATGTGTTGTAGCTTGATTAATTCATAGAGAAAATCGTTCAAATATGGTAAATATGACACGTGAATGCAAAAAAATAGTTACCAACGCAGTTGTGGGTGGTGACGCCGATCACCCACTGTATGTTACCGATTTCCTCGTGTACCCTGTTCAGTTTAGCAATACCGTCCTTTTCAGATGAAGCTGCCCTATGTAGTACAGAACTGTTTAGGGCCTTTTGATCTTGGATCTCGTCTACAAGGCACCGTTTGCAGCTCGAAGATTGTCGCGGTCCTTCTTTATTTTGATTAGTTCGTTGCGATGTTTATCTTGCAGGTTCTTGATTGTTCTACCTGCGTCGCTGTTAGGAATAGATACCTTTTCTTTCTTTGTCAGTTCAGCGATGACGCCCTCATCGTGTTTAAGTTGTTCTTTGTATGTATCGAGGTTGTCTTCAAGCTGCCTGATGCATTCTTCTCTGTCGGCCAGTGTCTTATTTGTCTTTAGGTGATCCTTCTCCAACGCCGTCAGTAAGCTCTGTTTATGAAAAAAATTAGAGCAACACAGATGAGATTGTGCTCACATATGGTAGTTTGATCAAATTGAGTTAATTTGTTGTGAACCCGGTGACGTACTTCCATTTCTTTGAGCTTTTCCGCCTGTTCTTTGCTCTATTGAACCTTGGCTTCCAGCTCCAGTCTCGAGTTCTTCTGTTCGGTCAGAGTCTTTTGTGCTTCTACTATTCCTTTTTCCATTATAGCCAATTCTTCCTGCGATGTATATAAGATAATCGTTAGAGCAGAAAGCAGAGGTCCGTACTCTATTGAAAGAGTCATGATATATCCACAACGTAGTCACGACTCACGTCGTCAGACGGTCAGATGACCACTGCCGACTTAGAAGGTTTTATGGTTACCTTGTGTAGACGATATAGTTGTTTCTGCTGAACGGATTGTCGTTCTATCTGTTTGTTTTCCTTGGCTATGTAAGAACACAGTTCTTCTTTCAGGGCTGCTATTATGAGTGACTGGGATAGTGAACCAGAGGTACATATTTTCGTGTTGCTGATGTCATCAACAGGAAGACTTGCATCGACGATATCTGGGGCGTTCATTGCAGTTGTATCGACCTTAGGGGTCATCCATCTCGAAAGGTTCGTCGGTGCTGTTGGTGGGGTCTCGTGATGTATGATGTCAGTGTTTAATTGCATCGTCCATACACCTTGGTATTCCTTACAAATGTCATCCACATCGCTACATAATGGTCTGCATGAGAGGAGGATAGATGTTATGCAGATAATATAGCACGCTGTTACTAAAGATAGAAATTAAGAGCTACTTCAAGAACTATACCCCTTTGTTGTAGGAATCAGTTGAAGCCCTACAATGTCCACAACCGAATTTAACGTGTGTGTGGTTGTCGTATCTTCCCACGTATCTTTGTTACCATTTGAAGAGCTGAAGTCGGCGATACCTTGTTCGTCGTTGTCGATTGTTTGCTGTCGTTCTTCAAGACACGTCTTCTGACGCTTCAGAATTTGGGAGCTCGATGTTTCGGTAATGACTTCCCCTGGTCTCTTTCCTCCAAGAGGCTGTCCGTGTTGACGAGATCTTGACGGAAAACCTCCTTGTCCGTTCGCCGGCTCTGGTTCATATGTATGATCGTGACCGTTGTTACTTGAGTTGGCCACTGTCTTGTCTTCAGGCGGAGATCCTGACGGGTCATTGTCTGGCTCCATTCCTAAATGTTCATGTTCGTTATCTGACGCGACATTATCGTCGCTCGAGTCCCAGAAATCCTGTTTACAGGCGCAATTTTGACGATTAGAAAATTTGCAGTTGTACGACGTTGCAGACTAAAGGTAAATATATTGGTTATTTACCTCTGATTGCTGATTATTAATCGAGAAGGTTCCGATTCTTTCAATTATGCTCTTGTCGAATTTGCCATACAACAGATTCCTCATGAGTACAGAGAGCTGATTATCCAAGTTCATCTTTGAAACCAGGGCCTTGAGCTTGGGAGACTGGCTTATGTATGTGTTTATAGGCTGGTCGCGACGATTCAGCCACGCGGCGACCAAGTTCTCTGTCTCGAGGCCTTCCTTCCTTAATGTTTTAATCTTATCCGTCAATGATATTACAATCGGCTTATCGGCTTTATTCGGTCTGTCCGCCTGACCAGAGCTCGGCTCGTATTTCCTCTTGCGGTAAGGGGGAAGGCCGGATTCCTTGATCTTGGATTTGCTCGAGCAGTAAAAAAATGTGCGTTGCCAGTTATTTACCTTGCTGATGAAATTAGCCCGAGGATAAGCCGTCGCTCCGCGTCGAACGGTGAAGCTGACGCTGCCGCATTATAGTAGTGGCCCCTTCTTACACTCGGTCTGAAGCTTACGGCTGAAAATCCCTTTCCATAGTGAGAGGGAAGGCTTGATGCGGAGAAATCCTTTGCACAATGCTTCGAAACACGCGATGTGGAGGATCGAGTTAGGGCCTAGGTGGTGGGGTTGGAGCTTGTAGAAATGGAGTAGCTCGAGGAAGAAGGGCGAGCATGACAGCGACAGCCCGCGGTCGAGGAACGCGGTGAACAGAACCGCTTCACCGCGTTTCGGATTTGGGCGAACTTCCCTACCCGGCGCCCAGCATATCCACTTTTTACGTGGTGGCAGTATGCCGGCTTCGGTGTATGCCGTCAGGGTGGCCTCCGTTACTGTCGACCCTCTCCAGTTACAGTGTTTGTGTATCTTGGGTTTCCCTGGATCCATGGGGTTGGGGTGAGGAAGATGAAGCCAGAGGGGATAGGGTTGGAAATGGTGTTACTATTGAGCCGGCTGCCGAAACATGTGTACAGAGCGCCTGTGTGTGTAGTAATTAATTTACTCTCTTCGAAGTGTTTCTGGAGCCGGCTGACGCTTTGTTTAATGTTGTGTCCTCTGTACTTGGCGCGTGGGAGGCCGTGGTGTCGTGATGATGTTCGTTCCTTCCCGAGGCAGGGCGGCGAGGGTCTGCGTATAATATTATCAGTCAGATGAGTGAATCTTTCAGGTAAATAATTCATTTGATCGTAGGAGGTGTCATTATGATTACGTTGGTGCTTGCATGCCATTTAGTAGTTGCATGAATCTGTTTTTGATTATTATTTGTCTTATTTTGTCCTCGACTTTACATATGGATATAATTATTTATACCCATTGATTATTAGCATCGTGTATGGCGTGTCGTCAAAACAGGGCTCGGGGGGTCGTGCGCCAAGGCGCACCCCTAAATCTAGTTTGATTGAAGCATGCAAAGGATACATGAAGACGGAGCTTAACGAGCATCTCCCATAATGGTGTATGGGAAAATATTAGGAGAAGTCTTCATTAAGCATGTGCTAGCAAGCACGATCAAGAAAGGTGTTCCAGCTTGAGGGAGTCAAGATCGTCTTCATCTAGTTGAAGTGGAATGCACAACACAAAGGTATGATCTTGATAGGTTTTCTATTCTACCGGTCTAATGCTTGGGAGACCGGGTTATAGGATAGATGACGTACTATCAAGAGGGGCTCTCAAGTGAGTAATTTGATCGCATCTTTGTGGAGAGCTCAAACCTTTACATACTTGACATATCATCTTTCTTGGTTCTTATTTGGCTTTTATCCATGTGAGAATTCAGAGCTTGTGTTCATCTCCATACCAACCTCTAGTTCATCAAAAAACGGATTTCATATGCATATCTTGTTGCGTTTTTGATGTTCGAGGTTTTACCGGTTTGTCTTTTCTAATAAAGGTCAAATTCTCTCCGTGTGACTTTCTCCTCACATGATGGACTATGATGTTTCTTTGCATGATCTTGAAGAGCTCTTCGTTGCGATTCCAACGAGCCCAAGATCATCGAAATCGGGTCCGGATGAAAAAGTTATTGCAGTTTTCGTTTTGCTGTTTCTGTCCGTTTTAAGAAAACCGGATATTCCGATTTTGTACCGGAATATCCGACCCGCTCGACGCGAAAACGGATAAGGACTTATTTTGTACCTCTCGGATGTCAATCGGATATTTGGGGGCGGATATTTCCAGGAGACCGGATATTCCTGTCAATCGGAATATCCTATCCTAACTTGAATCGGATAATCCTATTTTCTCTGGCTGCAACGGCTCTTTTGTTTGGAGACCTATAAAAGGCCTCCCTTCTTCCCCAAAGAGCCCAACTGTGCTGAGCACGTTTCCCCCTCTCTCTTCTCCATTGTTGACCTTGGAAAGCTTGCTCATCTCTCAATCCCTCACATGATTCTTTCATATCTTTGAGGGAAAAGTGAGAGGAGATCTAGATCTATAATTCCACCAATCCATCTCTGCTCTAAGTGAGGGGAACTTAGTGGATCTAGATCTTGGAGTTCTTGTGTAGTTCTCTTCTTTGTTCTTCCTCTCTTCTTCCCCATAAGCATTAGTTGCTTTTGGTGGGATTTGAGAGTGAAGGATTTGAGCACTTGTGCTCTTGCCATTGCATTGTGCATCGGTTTGTGCTCTCCACGAGGATTCGTGGAAGTTGAAAGTTTGTGAGCTTGTTACTCTTGGGTCATTGGACCCTAGACGAGACGCCTTTGTGGTGATTGAGACCTTTTGTGGTCATTTGGGAGCCTCCAATTAAGTTGTGGATGTGTGCCCCAAGCTTGTTGTAAAGGCTCCGGTTTCCACCTTGAAGGTTACCGATAGTGGAAGGTGAACCGATCTTTTGTGTTGCGGTTCATCGGAGAAGAAGGTGAAGCCTATTGTGGCGTTGAGACCAACCTGTTGTGGTGGCTCACACCTCTCCAACGAGACGTACTCCCCTAAAAGGGAGGAACTCGGGAATACATCCTCGTCTTCGCGTGCCTCGGTTATTTCTATAACCGAGCTCTTTACTTATGCACTTTACATTGTGATAGCCTTCGTGCTTGAAGTCTTATATCTTGCTATCACTTTGTTACTTGTCTTGCTTAGCATAAGTTGTTCGTGCACATAGTTGAGCCTAGTATATTTAGGTTGTGTGCTTGATAAGTTAAACACCAGTTGGCATGAGAGACGATGGATCCCTTCAACGATCCCTCCTCCATTGCCCACTCTCTGGATTTTACCCCGGGTCACTCCATCCGGGCCAAGGTTCGTCAACTCTTTGCGACTTCGGTTAACCCTGTCTCTAGATCCCATCGGTTCTTCCTTGTGGTCTCTTTTGGCCGCACATCGTTTCGGCTCACATATCTAAATGCTAGTCTGGCCCTCTCGGCATGTCTGGGTGTGGCATTTGATGAGATCGGGATTGAATTTTTATCTGATCGTGTTTACAAGTTCTCAGTTAGTAACAGATCAGTCGGCTTCTTTGTTAGCAATTTGAGATCTTATGATTGCCAACAATTTAAATGTTTCTTCCACCTATAGGGATTTGGGGGTCCGAATTGGGACCGAGAGGAGGCTTTGTATTACAGAGAAATTGCGGAATTTCAAATCCTACACAACGCTGGGTTGTTGTTGGGTCCAATCCTAGCCCAACTAAGGATTACTATGTCACAAGCCCACCACCTAGCCCGCCTCCTACGGAGCAGATGGATTGCCGCGCTAATCAGGTGATTATTTGTGCTAATTGTCTAGCAGAGGGACACCTATCATCTTCTTGTACAAGTAGTATTCGTTGCCGTGGTTGTTACGGATACAATCACATTGAAAGGAATTGTTACAACAGAAGAAAGAAATCTCGTGTTTGGAGGAAAAAAATCCTCTGTACCGACCAATATATTAACTGGAAGTTCAGGAGACCAATCTTTTCCCCTGCTACAGTTGGAGAGTTTCATCGAACTCTCCGGCGACTCTGCTACCTCCACTCAGCAGAACAATTTGCCTGAAGGAGCAGATGCTACACCAGAAGATGGACAGGTTGTTGATGCTGCACCGGTGCTGAATACCCCACCGCAGACTCCTGTTGCTGCTGGAGAGAATCCTGTGTTGGAAGAAGTGATGGCACCTGGCGAGGCTACTGCAGTTGATTCAGAGAATGTAGCTAATGAACATGTGGAGATAGCTGCCGCAGTTGATGAGAATGTTATTGTTGAACATGTTGAGATACAACCACCTGAAAATGTCACTGATATGGTGGCCCAGATACCTGTTACTGACCCACAAGGCTCTGTTGTGGCACCCAAGAGGAGGAGAGGGAAAGCTGCTGCACCTTCTCATGTTGATAAGGTTCGTCGCAGCAATCGCATTGCTAGACTTGCTGCAGGATTTAAGGATAAACCCCCAACTGACATGGATACTGTTGATGAAGATGGTGCCGTAAGGAAACTGGAGACTGAATTTGAAGCCCATATCATTGATACATCTGCACCGGCTCCTCCTCACCTACATGTCTCCATGATTCAGGCACTTGGCTGTGGCCCCAGCCAGATGGCGTCTACGATGCTGTCTGAAGCTGAACTGAACTACGACAGTACCAATGATAGCAACGAAAGCGACTAAATCGGTGTGTCGGGTTGCAGGTCTCATCATCATGCTTTTATTTCCTTTCATATTTCTATATCAGTTACAGTACTATCAGTGTCATTCTGTCGTTTTGGGTCAGTCAGTGGCATGCTATTGCCATCAGTATTTTGAGTTCTTCAGAACTTCCATTTTCAGTGTCTGCTACTCTGGACTATCTATGATTTTCCAGATTACTACTACCTCAATTGTTTCCAATGAATCGAGCCTGGTACATTGCTAATTGGAACATTAGAGGTATTAATTCACAGTTAAGGTGGGATGAAATTAGAGCTAAGGCTGATGAGAGCAACTGCCACATCTTATGTCTACAGGAAATCAAACGAGAGCATTTTGATCATAACTATATAAGGAATTTTGCCCCAAGGAGAATTAATCAGTTTGCCTTCTCTCCTTCAGTTGGCAATTCAGGGGGCATTATCACACTGTGGAACGAAAACATGTTCAGTGGCACTGTTATTAGCAGCAATAAATTTCAGTTAACAGTTCAGCTTACTTGTAACATGAGTGCCAGAGTATTTTATATCACTAATATTTATGCCCCGACTTCCCATGATGAGAGAGATGAATTCCTAACCTGGCTTTATAATGTGGACACTTCTCTCATGGAATTCTGGATGATTCTTGGAGATTTTAATCTGGTCAGGACTCCAGATAATAGGAACAGACCAGGAGGTGATGTGAATAATATGCTGCGATTTAATAGAGTCATTCAGCATCTGGATTTAGAAGAAATTCCACTAAAAGGTAGAGCTTTCACATGGAGTAATATGCAGGACACACCTCTACTTGAGAAATTGGACTGGATATTCACTTCACCACAATGGATTTCCACTTTCCCAAATACCTTGGCCACACCGTTATCTAGTTTCTCCTCTGATCATGTGCCTATTTTGATATCCGTTGGGTCAGACATACCAAAGTCCCAAATTTTCAGATTTGAGGAATATTGGCTAGAATTTGATGGGTTGAATGAGATCGTAACCAAATACTGGAATCACACTGGTCTGTATAAAAATCCTGCACAGGACATCACTGCTAGAATGAAATCTTTGAGAAATGGCCTGAAGAAATGGAGCAAAAATCTGTCTCAGCTCAATAAAATTATTGAAGCATGTTATTTTTTACTGGCTCTACTAGATGGTCTCCAAGAACAGTGTTTGCTCTTGTTACAAGAGAAGAATTTCAGAAATATATTGAAAACTCACTTGGCCAAGTTGCTTCAAGCTAAAAGGATTTTCTGGAGAAACAGGGCTAAAATTAAGTGGGCGAAATTAGGAGGTGAAAATACAAAATTCTTCCATGCTATTGCTACACAGAATTTTAGATGTAATTACATGGCTAGTATTACAACTGAAGATGATATGATTTTGCTCGATCATGATGCCAAAGCAGCTCACATTTGGACATCATTTAAAAGTAGGATTGGGATATCTGACAACCCTGATCAGACTCACCTCATCTCGACTTTTGTTCCATGAAATGACAACTTAAATTTCGCTCAGTTAGAGGTTCCGTTTACCATTGAGGAAATGGATGACATTGTGAAGCATATGCCAACTGATAAATCACCTGGACCAGATGGGTTTACTGGTGCTTTTATCAAGAAATATTGGAACTCTATTAAACATCAATTCTATCAATTATGTCAGGGATTTTATGATAGGACAGTTCCTCTGGAGAGTATCAACACTGCCTATATAACTCTCATTCCTAAAACCACTGCCCCATCGGTGATTAATGATTACAGGCCAATCTCTCTGGTCAGTATGCCACTCAAATTCTTGACAAAGATACTCGCAAACAGGCTGCAGAACATCATCATTCCACTGATCCACAAGAACCAATACGGATTTATCAGAACCAGAAATATTCAAGACTGCCTTGCTTGGGCATATGAGTATCTGCATTTATGCCACAAATCAAAGAAAGAAATCGTTATTTTTCAAAATTGATTTTGACAAAGCTTTTGACAAAGTGGAATACAGTGCAATACTTGAGATGCTCAAATGTCTTGGATTTGGCAATTTATGGATTGATTGGATTCATGACATTTTGCACACTGCCTTTGCTTCTGTATTACTGAATGGGGTGCCAGGCAAGAAAATACACTGCAAGAGAGGAGTACGACAAGGTGACCCATTATCCCCACAATTATATGTGCTAGCTGCTGAGCTTCTGCAATACATGATAAATAAAGCCTGGAGAGACGGTATTTTGGAACTTCCACTGGATTCTAGCTTCGGATTAGATTTTCCTATTATACAATATGCTGATGACACATTGATTATAATGCCTGCCAATCTTAATTAGCTGCTAGCATTGAAAGATATTCTGTCCATTTTTACCTCTATTACTGGCCTGAGATTGTACTACAATAAGTCATCTTTAGTCCCAATCAATATCAGTACTTCCAGATGCACCGAATTGGCCAATGTGATGAACTGCAAACCAGAAAGTCTTCCTTTTACTTACTTGGGACTACCCATGGGAACCACCAAACCCAGGATTGAACACCTTATCAGTATTCTTGAGAGAATTGACAGAAGATTATGTGGTATTTCCACAATGCTATCATATGACGGTAGATTAACTGTCATCAAAGCAATTATTCTATCCATACCCCTGTTTGCCATGTGCACCATTAAGCTACCGTTGGGCTTTCTTGATCATGTAGAGGGGTCGACGAGAGGTTTCCTGTTGAGAGGGAAGGATATCCACAAGAAAGGAAATTGTCTGGTTAAATGGGAAAAGGTTTGCACATAAAAAAAATAGGTGGTCTTGGTGTTATGAATCTCAGGACACAGAACAAGGCGCTGCTTATGAAACACATGTACAAATTTATGAACAGGAAAGATATACCTTGGGTTAAGCTCATCTGGGAAGCACATTACCAGAATAACAAACTCCCTCAGGTCAGCTCACCTTGTGGATCCTTCTGGTGGAAAGACATTCTGACTCTTTGGGATAGTTTTATGGACATTACAACCTACAAACCTGGGGATGGGAAGACGATTCAATTTTGGAAAGACAGCTGGAATGATATTGCACCTGAAATACAATTTCTCCATCTGTTCTCTTTCTCCAAGCATCAGAACATCTCACTCAAACGCATGAAAGAGATTAGTGAAACAAATATTCTTGAGCATTTCCATCTTCCTCTCTCAATGATAGCTTTCCAACAGAGTCAGGAATTAACTGCTATATTGATGAATCAAACGGCCACTGATGACCATGATCAATGGAATCTGACAGATCACCCCCAATTCACAATGAAGAGAGTTTACACATCCATGATGCCTTTTATCCCAGCTCCTGAACCATTCAACTAGATTTGGAAATCATGTGCTCAGCTTAAACATAAGTTTTTCTTCTGGTTGTTATTACAGGATAGACTTAATACCAGGGATCTGCTCACGAGGAAAAATTTCCACATGGATGATAAGTCATGTGTACTTTGCAACGACACTCCTAATGAAACCATGAAGCATTTATTCTTCGGCTGTGATTTTAGTCAGATTTTTTGGTGGAAGCTTAACCAAGAATGGAATTATGATCTCCCTCTGCTAGAGATGATGTTTGATGGATGTACCAGAGCAGATCAAACATGTTTCAAAGAGTACCTCATCATTGGATGTTGGAGTCTGTGGAACCACAGGAATAAGATCATCTTTGAGGGTGAACATCTCAACTTAGATAGATGCTTTCATATGTTCTCTGAAACGTTTACTTTAATTATGCATAGAGCTAAACCCTCTCTCAAAGAGGGGATGCAGCAATGGCTAGATGCCATGTAATTTTTGACAGGAAGGACTCTTTCATCTCGCTTGTAAATATCCCTATTTATATAAAATGAAAATCGCAGTAGGGGCTTTCCCTACTGTTTTCCTGTAAAAAAAAAAGTTAAACACTAGTTTTATTCCGCATTTATCAAGACTAAACCGGAAAAGTTTTAATCGCCTATTCACCCCACTCTAGGCGACATCCTTGTCCTTACAAAGTGTTTCCGACATTAGTGGATAGAGTCGATGATTTTATCTATAAGGTATATTTCGTTCCGGGCAAGTTTTGGAGTCATACCAGGAAAGGGGGGAGTGTCGGAAAAGAGAGGGGCGTTGCCCTGCGTGCCGCACCACACCTAGTGTGGGCCGGCCGCATGGGCCCACCTCCTAGGCAGGTGCAACTCATCCTTCGCCTCTCTTTCCTTGTCCAATTTGGATAAATAAAGGCGTCCTAATTGAACTAGGAAAGGAAAAAGAGGAAAAGGTAAAAAGGAGTAGTTCTAGGGGAGGACTCCTAGTTGGACTAGGAGTCCAACCCGAATTGGACAAGGGGGAAGGTGCGGCTGCCTTCTAGGGCCGGCGCACCAAGGGGCAAGGGTTCTTACCCCTTGCCCAAGCCCCCTACCCCTTGGCCACCTATATAAACCCTCCCACCCCCGTGGGAAAATACACACAAGTTAGATCTCTTCTAATTGGATTAGAAGGAATCTAGATGTAATATCTAATCTCTCTCTCCCTCCTTCTCATGTGTTGAGATCTCCACCTTCATATACATCAGCAGTGAGTGCTTCAAGCATGGACGGCGAAGCCCTGCTGAACTAGTTCTGATGTATGCATGCGAAACTCAGAGGGGTGATCCGTTGAGAAACGGTTGACCCTAGATCACTTTGTTGGATCAAGGCGGGACGCGCGGAGTCTACGATATTCTCTCGGCTAGGCTTAGCCGAGGGAGTCCTTCCACAAGCTTCGTCAACGTCGTCATCGACATCTCTTCCGCTTCAACGCTGTCGGTAACGATTTACAGTTGGATCAAATATGCATGTTTGTTACTTGTATCTTTATAGTAGATCTTGGCTTTTGCGTAGTAGTGGCAAATTTTTTGTTTTCCATGCACGCAACCCAATACTGCCCGTTACAAAAAAGCTGAGGAGGCAAAGAAGATTAGGGTCGCAGAGAGAAAGGAAATATGAATATCAGAAGAGGCAACGAGAAGAATCACAGAGAGGATACGAAGCTGAATTTCTAATTTTCAGCATGAGGAGGAACAAGGGCACAAATATCTACAGAAACAAGCCGAAGAAGCAAGGGAACACACCATGAAAGAAAAATACAAACTAAAAGCAAAGGAAATTCTGAAGAAACACAATGAGAGCTCATCCAGGCAACAACCGAACATGACACAAGAAGGGATACCCAAGTGATCACATGAGAGGTTTTAAAGACCAAGAATGACAAGCATGTTTGATATTTGTAGATAGTTCCACGCTTAATCATGTTCTCTCCTATATATAGTTATGTATTTTGGGAACGTGTGTAGTCAATGCTAGAGTGTTTGTTTGTATAGTCACGAACATGAACTGATCAAGTTATGTTGATAATAACGTAATAGAACTATGTCGCTCGACTTATAAAATAATGCCCGATTATGTATGACTTGTTGCTGGGAAAAGTATGTTTGAATTCTTGGTGAATTTTTAGATCAAAGGACACATATCATAACTTCAGTCCACACTACATCAAATTTTACTTCAAAGCAAAAAGTAGGATCACGTCATCAAATCACACATTCTCTTGGAGCAAATTGAAACTGAATTTCAGTTCACACATCACATCAAATTTCAGTTCGTATATTACATCAAAAGACCACCCCTTATGTTCACACACAACACACAATTCAAACTGATTTAAGGTAGTTCATAGCACACACACATTACAAGTGAATTTAAATTAGTTCACAACACAAACACCGATCCTTTAGCACAGCAGAACACTTCATATGTCAATAGAGCAGCCAACACACAAACCTTGATGCTTACATGCGACAGCCAGAGGCGGCACTTGCTCTCCAGGACGTCAAGCAAGGGCAAGGGAGATTTGGTCCGAGAGAATACCATGACGAGGAGGTGGAGCATTGGGATGCGCGCATCATCTCATCACGGCTTGGTTCAGTTCAGTGCTGAAAGATGTCGTTTCTTAATGCCTTTCCGCGTTGATAATGGCCAGTTCTGTAAGTGTTACTCTTTCTGATTCTCCATCAGTCGGAATCTGAAGTAGAAGATGTGGTAAAGTGATCTTATTCTCGGCAGTGAATTGGACATCTAAGCAAAAAGAACACATCGATTGCGTAGGCTAGGAAATTGATTTTATTCTTCAGTGTTATCAAATTCAAAACAACGCATCGAATGGCAATACGAATCATAAGGAATCCAATCCATTTTCTTGCTGAGCACTGTCCATTCATACTCTTGGATGGTGCGCGATTGCCGGAATCATCTCGCTCCATCGGGCAAATCCAAAATCTCGGCCACGAGCCTCTGCAGCGCGGTGCACGAGGAGCCGCCCTCCCCGACGGCCCTCCTGAATTCGGCGCTCGTCTCCGAGGCCTTCGCCCTTGCCTTCTTCCCCTCCTCCGATCCGCCGTCCATCAGGCTCCGCACCGCGCGCTCCACCTCCGCCGCCTCCACGAAGAACCCCTTCTTCCGGTCCATGTCCAGCGCGACCGCCACGCCCACGCTGGCCACGAGCTCGAACGCGTTCAGGTGCTGCTCCGCGTACAGCGGCCACGGCACCATCGGCACGCCGAACCACATGCTCTCCAGGACGGAGTTCCACCCACAGTGCGTCACGAAGCCGCCCACGCCGGCATGGGACAAGATCTCCCTCTGCGGCGCCCACGACGGCCACACCAGCCCCCTCCCCACCGTCGCCTCCAGGAACCCCTCGGGAAGCAACTTGTCAAGATTTGCGTCCGTCGGTAACCGCGTGCCGGCGACGGGCGAGCCTCGCAGCACCCACAGGAAGCGGTGGCCGCTGCGCATCAAGCCGGCGGCGATCTCCCTCACCTGTGACGCGTCGTGTGACCCCAAGCTCCCGAAGCAGAGGAACAGCACTGACGCCGGCGGTTGGGCGTCGAGCCACCGCACGCATTCGTGCCGGCGTTGGTCGTCGTCTTTGGGGCCGAACGCGATCACCGGCCCGATTGCGTGGAGTGTCGGAGCGGGGCGCCCGGGCACACATCGGCCGTCTGCGATTGCGGCGAGGACCGAGGCCTCGAGCTCGACGGTGGTGTTCACGATGACGCCTCTGGCTTCCATGAAGCGGTGTCCGTGGTACACGAACCAGTCGTAGCTCTGGATCTTGTACTTGACGAGGCAGGCCGGCATGTACGACGGCGGCACCGGCGGCAGCCCCGGCACGTCCACTGCGCTCTCCATGTCCGCAAACCCAGGGCCGGTCAGATCCTCGCGGAGCGCCGACAAGCGCAGCATGAGCGCGAGGAACGCGGCGGGGGAGGCAAAGTACACGTATGCCGGCACGGCGAGCTCGTGGGCCACGTCGAACAGGGTCGTCAAGATGAGGTCGACGACGAGCGCGGCCACCCGGGACGACGAGGCCAGGCCAGCGACGGCCGCCTTGACGTGGGGCGCGTGGAGTTGTGCGTACCGGCACCCGAACTCGATGGGGTCCACGCAGCCGGTGGGGTGCTCGATGGCGGGGAGCTGGAGGAAGTGGATGTCGAGGCATGAAGCCGCCTCCCGGCGCACGTGGCCCTCGACCTCCGACGCCTGGGCCTGCGTCGGCGGCTGCATGACGAGCACGGTCAGGGAGAAGGCGCCCCCGCCGGCGGCCAGCAGCCTCTTGCCGGCTTCGATCGAGGACATGAAGTGGCCAGATCCCCAGCTCGGGATGAAGACGACGGTAGGTCGAGACGCCATCGATGGAGGATTGGATTGGGCACAGTGGGATCTGAAAGTTTTGTCAACAATGGCGAGCTCTCTGTGTTGTCGGAACAGTACTAGTTGAATTTTGGCGTGCCGTCACGTCGCGCCCTGTGTGGATATTTCTGTCAGTATAACTTTTGTTTTTTTTGTTACGTAATATATTTTGTGAATAGAAATGGTGATGTTGTTTGTATAATGCATTTATCTTTGCATAAATGTTACAACTTATTGAGTTACTGCGAAGACAAAACAATCGTTTTACTGGTTGAACATAAATTTCAATTTTTTTTGCAAATCTATCTTATATCTTATATTTACTAATTGAAGCTGTCTGATCAAAGTTGTTTATCCAACGCGTATACGCGACTCTTCTCGCACGTACATCCCCGTCTTGAGTTCGATTCCAAAACCATCCTACAGATCGATCATTAATTAATTATTTTGTGCCATGCATGCAGACTAGCCTATCCCGTAGCCAATCGACGTCAGAGTCTGAGTCTCCCGTGCCATCTGACTGATTTCTGTCATGCACTGCCTCTCTGCCCATGGCCTCGCCGTCAGTATATATGATAGTTCGCCTCCGCGGCGGCGGCTGCCAAAATTGGCACGATCCGGCCGGATGCAGAGTTTGCCAAGGACGATTTACCTCTCCAGTGACCTTCGGTGGATCATGCAGATCGTGCGATCTGAGATAGCAACGGTCAAAGTTTGCTTCACCTCTCCCGATCTGACGCAGCTTGGAGTCTTGGAAAACGAGGCTCTACATGGCTACTCAAGCAGTAACTACGATTGATCCCAGGTATGCAATTCCCTTCTCTTTTCAGCTATTCAAATCGATGTGCTGTGCTAGGAAACTACCGACTGATCCCATGACCAACTACTTCAACCTTTTATATAAGCTTGGACAATCAAAGTAGCATGCATGCAGTAGTACGTACGAGGGTTGGTCATCCGATGATTGATTTTCCAACCCACTGCTTAGTGCTTACGCTTAGGTTCATCTCTTCACATGGCATGTAGCTTATAACAGGATTAATTCCACGGCACACGAGTTATAATGTGATCCACACGACGCAGATCACGTCATTGGACATTGGTACGCCGGCATGCATGTGCAACAATCACAACGGCTGTGCGGGGTTGTGTGACTATCGTGCAGATCTTTTGTTGTGGCAGCCTGGCAAGACAAACCGCTAGAAGTTTTGCTGCAGTTCGGCAGTTTACCCATGTCGCCCACTGCAATATACAGGAAAACTGTCCTTTGTACAATTGTACTTAATCCTAATATACGTCAATGATCTTTGTTTATTCAGCTTTCTTGCTTAGCTTCTCCATATTTCATTCATATATATATTTTTGAAACAAGTCGGTTCATCTATATATGTCCGTTTAAAAAATGATTATATCAGCCTTAGCCCACTCTATTCTCTATGTCGTTGTTGTATATTCCAGTCGTGCCCTGGGCACCAGCGACCCACTACAATGTGTCAGATTAGTTTAATTAGTTGATCCTACTTCGACATGATCTAAGGGTTTCATAACAGTTAAGTTTCTTCTATTGGTGAATTTATGATATTAGAGATGGACTGTCTGTTAAATTTGTAAAAGTTCATATTCTGTATAAAATATTTCGATAAGTAAGGTTCCGATTCGTATAAATTAATTAAACGTTTTGTGAACATGATTTGTTTTCAAAGCTACCACTTCCAATGATTTCTTTAATGTTTGTTAGTGTACTAGCTTTCAGCAATTCCACTTGGATGGTTCTTCAAAAAAATAGAACGGAATGAGTATGCATGAAGAAGCAATATGTTTCCCAATATTACCACCAAGGCAGTAACTCATAGGCTCACGTTTGTTTAGTTGTTTGGTGGAATGTCATGATTGTGCCCTAAACTTAAGAAACTACTGCTCCGGTTTTGTTCATGAGTGTATGTTGACATATGTATATCATATTTTTTCCAGAATTGTAATTTTTTTCAAAACATCTAACTTTAAACTATCTTAATTCCGCATAGATATATTAGGCATTGTCAAATGGAGACACTTCTGCTGAAACGTACAATTTTTAACATTTTCGTTTCAGGTAAGAAAACAGCATGTCATTATAGTAACAGTTGAGTTATTATAAATAATATACATTGAAGTTCTTAATAATTATAAATCTATTTTTCATAATTATAAAATCTATTTTTCATAAATATACGCAGTGCTTAGAAAAGGTGTTAAACTAAATCATTATGCAAATATTTTAATAACTAGCCCGTGCAGCCGCACGGGTTAACGACTAGTTAAAGTAAACTGAAATTGAAAAAGGGAATTTATAATTGTTTTGTAAACTAAAATGTGTGTTTTTAATCATTATTCCAATGTTCTTGTAATGCAAAGCAAAAGAAAAGCAAAAAACAAAAGAAAACAAATACAAAGATTTAATTTCCATGTTTTTTACAACTTTACTACAACAAACTGGAATTTAAAAAGAGAAATTACAGTTGTTTTGTAAGCTAAAATGTGCTGAAATTATTTTGCTTAATGGTGATTATTATTCCGATGTTGTTTTGTTGCAAAGCAAAAGAAAAGCAAAAAAATATATATATATTATATTAGCGTTTATTAAATTCAATCCATCTGTAGAGGAAATGAATATGTGGTTTCTTGAAATATGCATGTAGTCAAGCATTATTTAAATTAAAGTACATAATTAGAGATAGGTAAGTTCAACTTGAGCGTTTATTAAATTGAACTGCATAATTGGAGGGAGTTTAGTTACATTATGTGTAAATATTAACTTATTCGAATTGGTATGATGTGTTTGTGGTTTGTCTTAAATATTTAGTTGAACTCAATAATCGGAGGAAATACGTTGTATGAGCATTTATTAAATTCGGTGTGAAATCAATCCATAGTTAGAGGAAATGAATTTGCATTTTCTCGAAATATCCATCTAATCAACCATTTTTTTGTAAATGTAACTACGGAGCTAGAGAGATGTAAGGTGTATTACTTCCAAATAGGTTAGATAAACTGAAATAATTAAATATGGTTCCATTTTGCCATATTTTTCTTATTTAGCACCATAAGCAAGGAAATATATTATGGTTATGTCGAAATATTATGTTCGTATTTCGTCGTAAATATGTAATGTAGATCTTTGGTTAGAGGAAAAATATTGTATTAGCATCTATTAAATTCAGTCCATCTTTAGAGGAAAATGAATTTGTGATTTCTTGGAATGTGCATGTAATAAAACATTATTTAAATTTAACTACATAATTAGAGAGAGTTAAGTTCTGTTTGAACATTTATTAAGTTGAATTGCATAATTGGAGGGAGTTCAGTTATATTATTTGTAAATATTAACCTATTCGAATTGGTGTGGTATGTTTGTGTTTTGTCTTAAATATTTAATTTAACTCAATAATCAGAGGAAGTACATTGTATGGCTATTTATTAAATTCAATTTAAAATCAGTCCATAATTGGAGGAAATGAATTTGCATTTTCTCTAAATATTCATCTAATCAAGCATTTTTTCAGCAACCGTAGCTCAACATCAGAAACCATTGTTTAGCGCGGCATATGCCGCGCCTGCGCCGTTAGAAGAAGAAATACGGTGGTGTAAAAAATTTAAATTTATAAATATCCGCATTCAAAAGTTGTTTAGATTTTTTTTCTGCTGTGATTTATAAAAAAAGTTTACACTTATAAGTTGTTCGATTTACGAAAAATTTAAAAATGGGGAAGCTATTCATATTTGCATTTTGTTTCCGTTTGTTAAATGCTCAGATTTGAAAGGCATTTAAATTTGAAATATTCAAATTTGGAATTTGATCATATGCCATAAATTGGGAACGTTTATTTTTTGTGTTTACGTTGATAAGTTTGTCATTTTATTGCCGTCCGTGTGGCAAAATTTAAATTTGGAAATGTCCACATTTAAAAATTGCGCAGATTTCCAAATTGTTGAAATGCAAAGAAAACTTACGTTTTAAGATTGTCCAGATTTGGAAAATTGTTCAAATTGGGAAGTTATTCAGATTTGAATCCTTTTAGCTTATACTAAATGATTAGATTTGAAGGAAATTTGAAATTTTAAAATATTCAAATTTGATTTTCGTTCATATGCCATAAATAGTCAGCATTTGTCAGTTTTTTTTGTGGGCATTTAGATATTTTTTTCCCTGTTGGGTATATTTAAAGCTATTGATTTTGTAGAATTTAGCATTTTTTACAAAATTGCTTAAATAAGTTGGGTCCACCTGTTAGTTTTTTTTAAAATAAAAAATTCTGGCATGGCGGGCCCACTGTGACGTCGTGATGACGTCACAGTGGCCGGAGCTGCCGCGGCGGCAGCGACCACGCCGACGGCGCGCCACCGCGTTCTGGGACGCGCGAGTGGGCGCCGCGGACGTGCGCGGAGCCTGGGTGGCCGCAGGCGGCGGCGCCGCTGCGTCCGGGTCGCTGGAGCGGCGCCGGCGGCCACCGAACGCGGCGGACGCGGCAAACCCAGGGCGGCGGCGATTCCGGCGCGATTCGCGCGGCTCAGCAGCCGATCTGCGGCGAGGAAGGAGAGAAGACGACGGCGAACCTCCGTGCATGCTCGGATTCGTGCGGGGAGGAGCGTGGCGGCCGCGCGGCGCGTCGGCGGCGCCGGCGATTCCGGCGTCGCGGGAGAAGAAGGAGGGGAGGGGGGAGTTATGTGGATGCTTTTCCAGAAAAGTCCTTGGGTTTTTCCGTAAATTCATGTTAGTCCTTCTCCTCGTAAAATTGTGGGCTGCGGAGCTATTTTTCGGCTTGCGAGGGGTGTTTTTGCAAACGTGCCACGGGATGCGATGGGGGCCGTTCGATCGGGAAGCGACGGAGAGGATCGAAGAACAGTACGCGAGCGCTCTCATCTCGCTATTTCGCTCGTCTTTCATATAGGTAGTAATGTTGCAAAAATATCTGCAGATATTGCCACGCCTGAACTTCGTATTTATGTCCCAAAACATACACATTTAGAGCATCTCCAACAGGTGCCCAACGCGTCGGGCCCTAAATTTTTTTTGCAGCGCCAAAATAGCGTTTTGACGCGCCGGGCGCATGCTTCGCTTTACCAGACGCGCTAAAATTTCAGGCGAAAACGGGATGGTTTACTTTAGCGCGCCACAAACCTCGATCTGCACTTGTTTGCAACGAAACAAGATCAAACAATACAAAATAAATAGACTGAAAATAGCAATATATTGTAGTAGACTCGATTACACGAACAGACAAACACAAACTAGACTAGATCAAACTAAGCCGGTGGGATTACTTAACTAGAACTTAAAATAACTAGAACTACGAACTATGAACTACGCCGGCGCGATTAGAAATCGTCGTCGGAGAAGGAGAAATCGGAGTCGGAGTTGGAGTCGGAGTTGATCTCGTCCTGCAGCGCTTTCCACCTCTCGTCGTTCTCGGGCCAGTTGGCTCGGCCCGCCACCAGTTCCGCCTCCACCAGCGCCTTCGCCACCCGCCGCGCCTCTCGGCCCTCACGGCGCTCGGCCCGCTCGCCCGCCTGGGTGTTCTAGAAGTCCATCTCCTCTCTCGCCTCGCGTGGGTGGTTCTGGTACCAGTCGTCGACGGCGCGCTGGTTCACTCCTCGACTAGGCCCCGCGTCGCGCGGAGGCGGTGTTCGCGGCGGTAGTCGACGGTGACGAGGCGCGGCGGCGGCGCCCTGTTCGCCGCCTCTTGCGCGTTACGGCAGTCCTGGAAGTTCATCTGCGCGCACGGGCGGTTCAGCCTCCACGCCGCCGCGTTGTAGGCGCGGCCGGCCTCCGCCGCGGTCGCGTACGTCCCGAGTGGGACGCGGCTATCGCCGGAGCGGATCTCGGCGTAGAACGTCCCGTTGGCGCGCGGGCGGACGCCGCGGTAGCCGGACTGACTCATGCGGCGCGGAGGCATGGTGGCGCAGTGGCGGCGGCGGATTCCGAGCGGTGGCGCGGTGGCGGTGGCGGATTCCGAGCGGTGGCGCGAGACGTGGCGGAAGGGGAAAAAGCGGTTGGCGCGAGACGTGGAGAGAGCGTGCGCTGGACGCGGGGCGAGTTATATAGCGCCAAACCTAGCGCTTTGGCCAGCGCGCGCTCTGATTTTCCGAGCGCGCCATTTTTTCCCGCGCCTTCTGGAGCTGCCGAAATGGCCCCGCGCGCGCGAAAAAACCGTTATCTAGCGCGCGCGGCCCAATTTGGGCGCCTGTTGGAGATGCTCTTAGTAATGTCCAAATGGCATCAGGTTTGACTCCCCAACGCTATTCGCATGCCGAATTCTTGATAGAGCTGATGGCTGATCATCCACGCCTTCTTCACCTGAGAAACGACAGTTTAGACGATGTCATTGTAACGGTCACAGTGTGGATGGAACATTCCTGGGGATTTGAGCTGCAAATTTATCGAAATGCAGTACTAATTCTTGAATAAACAAATAAATAAACTGATTCTTGTTCATTTTCTTCTAGCATCCAAATGTTCCTGGGGAAATGACTTTTTTTTTGGTATGCAGAGCAGTAGAGGTGTAATGTTGCGTTCCTACTGATATTGTGGGAGTTGTGATCATTGAAACAGGGCACATGTTAAACAAAGAAAACATGATATACTTATATCTCTACTCTGCTGAAATGTATCTTACTCCGTACATCTTTTCATAAAGAGTGAATTCCACTTTTTACTCTCTAAGATAAACTTTGTGCCACTTTTTACCCAATTTAACAGAAATTTCTCAAAATTACCGCATTTAACAAACTTTCTTCCACTTTTTACCCCCTTTTATATTTTACCCCGTCCTGACTGCTCGGTCCCACTCTTAATCCGACGTGGCGTGTCCTAGTCAGCAATTGAGCCGAGCCGAGACGAGTTGGTTTAACGTTGGTGCTGGTTTAATTTTGCCCTGTCAGACCTCGATCGGGTCGTACCAGACCCGACGCCCTCTGCTCTTTCTCCTTTCCCGTTTCCCCGAGCTAGGGAGTGGAGGGCAGAGTCGAGACCTTGAAGAGCATGAAGCCTTCGGCGCGAAGGAAGCCGAAAAGGCCATGCTGCCAGAGACCTTGAAGAGCGCGAAATTGGTGGGATGGGCGAGGGCTTCGTGCAGTAGCGGAGCACCGGCGGCAGCACGGCACGGGTGTTGCGGCCACCAGCTCCGTAGTGGGCTTCGTCCGACAGCGGAGCCTTAGCGGCAGCGCCACGCGTGCAACAACTACTCTTGCGTGACCTTCATGCGTCAACAGTGGCGGCGTCACGGTATTCACCTGCTCCGGCGTGGACTTCGTGCGGCAGCAGAGCACCGGCGGTGTCGATACGGATGCACCTGCTCCAGCGTGGGCTTCGTGCGGCAGAGGAGCACCGACGGCGACAAAGCCGGGTGTGACAGCCTAGATGGGGTGTGAGCCTCATGCGGCGGCAGCGGTGCTACAACGACATGCCCAAGTGTGGGCGTCATACGGGAGCGGAGCATGGGTGGCGACGAGCTTACTGCTGCAGCCATCTCCTCCGGTTATGATTGATATTGCTGATCCCGAAGGTTGTCTTGCTTGCGGTTGAGGATCCTGAAGGTTTCTCTCAGGGGAGGATGATGGTGTGCAAGCGGGTATGCCATCTGGTCGGTTCATCTAAACATCCATGCGATCGGGTCTGGCTCGACCCGACCGAGGTCTGACCGGTCCAGGTTAAACCAGCACCATCGCTAAACAGGCTCGGCTCAATAGCTGACTAGGACATGCCACGTCGGACTGAGAGTGGGACCCACCGGTCAGGACGGGGTAAAATATAAAAGAGGATAAATAGTGGAAGAAAGTTTGTTAAATGGGGTATTTTGATTAATTTTTGTTAAATTATGTAAAAAGTGGCACGAAATTAATCTTTGGGGGTAAAATGTGGAATTCACTCTTTCATAAAACCAGGAAGCTTTGGTGTCAAGTACAATCCTAATCATATTTCCGTTTTTGAATGTGAGATTACCGTGTGATTATTTGTGCAAATGCTCTACTGCTCCTAGAGTATGATTGTGTCATGTTAAATTGAGAATATTGTTCCTTCTTTTACTGTAGGTTTGAGAAAGAAAATGAATTTCAAACACAATATACTCCTCGCAGAAATCCACACTTTCGATTAACACAAACCAATTTGGTAAGCACAACATTTTTTTTTGTGAGGGGAAGACAAGAACTAGCCCATTCCGTTTCTTCGGATAGTCTCATAGTGTGCAAAGAAGTCAATGTACCATCACAATCACAAAGAAGACGTGCACTACTCCATTCCTTCTAGTGCACAACTGCACATACACCTATGCACAAGGCTGGCCATCGCAATCAAACGAAAAGTCTTTTCTTTGGGAATCCTTTTATAAAAGTTTAGGGTAATGGACCATACAAAACGCTATTACTCAACGAGACTATATCAAACATATTTTTTTTAGTGTTAACCAAACATGACTTTTGGTGGACCGTACCAACCATCGTAGTTTGTGGGCAGCTAATTCTAGGAATCGACTTTTTTTTCCGAACAAAACAACACCATTGGTTGCGCCGGCGGAGGCGAGGAAGAATCTTAACATGGGGTGCGGGTGGGGAGCTCGCCGACGACCGGAGTGTGGGTGTGAGGATGTCGCCGACGACTGATATTAGGGTTAGGGGTGCGGGGGTGAGGGATGGCCGGCTGGGGGTGGCGGCGAGGCGTCGCCACGGCCACGGGTGGTGGGAGACGGCGGTTCGACGAGGAAGACAGCAGGCGGGCGGGTGAAAGAAGGTGAAAGAGGAAGATGGCCCATTAGCCATGTCGGGTTGAACGCATTGCACAAGGAGGGGGTACGCGTTGGCTCGTCCTACCGACGCAACGGGCGTCGGTTAGGAATCCTCAGCTTGCTTGGCCGGCTGACCTTGACTCACCTATTATGGGCCTTGCTTCAGCACCTAGCCATACTTGGGCCGGTGTCTCCACCTGCCTTGCTTGCTAAATAAAAATACTAGGGCACCATTTATTTACTTTTTTTTGCGAAAGAACCATTTATTTACTTTTTTTTTATGGTAGCACCATTTATTTACTTGCAACTTGCACATGTGCGTCATGGACACACCTACCCATTGTAAAATGGTCTTTCGACAACGTCAGCTTGGCCTCTGACGGCAGTTGTAAATGGCCCATTAACAGAGACCAGCTGGCGCAGCCGCTGCAGCACCTCTACAACTACAAATATGGTCGTTCGTGGGCCAACGAGATTTAAACCAGAGTTCATCACTTGTTTGGCAAGGGCTGTCCACATCCATGTGCCATATGTTCTCGCATGGCAAGCACATGCAGTAAATGCTCATCTGTTGGTGGTCGGCCTGCCATGGTTTTGAATTTTCAAAAGCTTTGCTTTCGCCTCCTGAAGAAGAGTCGAGATAAAAAAAAACGACAACATAACACAAATACTGTCATGTGCTTGTTTATTTCGAAATATCTCGCTGGTACTACCTGACAATTGGCCTTCTCAGATGAAATGTGTGAGGAATCACACACGTTCATGCTGTAGAGGGGAGGGGAGGAGAAATGTATGAACACTCATGCATGCTATTTCAAGAGAAGTTAATTATACTCCAGCAGTGATAACAAGAGATCTGACTTATGCTGATCCTACTGTCCCAAAGAATGAAAGATAAGAGACTCCATAAAAAGAAAAGAAACATAAGAGACGATGAGAAGAGATAGGCAATATGCAACTCTGCAGTCAAGGCTCGTCGTCTTCCATAATATGTACATGAGACAACAAGTTGCCAGTGCAACAATCCCCAAGGTAGTAGCTATAGCATGTTGGAGAAAACAAATTAAGCAGCAACCAAAACTAACTGGCACATACTCTCCGCCGTCAAGAAACGAGACCCTGACGGAGATGGTGGCCGCTGGCCGGCCGTCGCGCGCGCGGGCAGAATAACCAAGACCGTGTCGCAGCATACATGCGCATCGCGGCATGCAGCCTAGTAGAGCCTGTAGTGGCGGTAGGACTTGAGCATGGCGCCGCAGAAGGTGCAGATGATGGCGCGCCAGGTGACGCGGTGCACGGTGAGGAGGTAGCAGAGCCGCGTCGCCGTCTCCATGTCGGCCACGCTGGCGCACCCGCCACACCGCGAGCAGATCCCCGCCGCCGGCTTGCTGCTCCGCACCTTCCGCCGCTGGTCCACCAGGAAGCAGAAGGGCGCCATATCCGGTCGTCTTCTCGTTCGCCGGACGGAGCTTTTTGGCTTTGGTGCGTGGGTGGTAGCAGGTCTAACTCGCGCTAGCTCGAGCCGCCTGTTTAATTTGCGACTGCGTCAGCGGGCGCGGGCGTGTATATATACACACAGTGGCCGGCGGTGGCAGCGAGCGAGGTGGTGGTTGCGGTCAGCAATGGCGGAGAGCCAGTAAGCAATGGACGGAGGAGGGTAGGAGGCAGGATTTAAGAGGAGGCGTGTACTGGATCGCATTGATGGCTCTCCCGGGGAAGGGGATGGTAAGTATCGGGTAGGGTGGCCATAATGGCCCAGTGTGTATACTTCTCGACTAAGTCTGTTGTTGTGAAGAGTCTAGTTAGGATGACTCCAACGGGTCGACGCATCGAGTCCGCGCGTGTCCGTCCTGTTCGCGCGAGCCAAAAACACGGCTCAACGGGGCGACACAAACGGACCGCGGTCCGTTTTTCTGTCCGCCGCGACGTATTCCTGGACCAAATTTGGCCACGGTATAGGGCTGGAATTAAAACTCGAAACTCACGAGTTAAATGAGTAGCTCGGAACTCGACTCGACTCGACTCGAACTCGTTGCTAAACGAGCCGAGCCGAGTTTTCATTTTAGACGCTAAACGAGTTCGAGTTAAACAAGCCGAGTTCCGAGCTACTCGTTTAGCTCGGTAAAATAAAATCGTTATATTATTCTTGTCTTTGTGAATTATTTTACTTCATTATCATAGTTTAACGACTTGATATTACTTAATATTGTCATAAATTGTTTGATAATTGCATCATACATGCTTAAATAATTAGAAAAAATATGTGTAAAATCTATTACAATGCATGTTAACAGTTTTACGGAGCTAAACGAGTTAAACGAGCAAACTCGCGAGTTTAGCGAGCTGAGCCGAGTTCCAATTTTGAACTCGTTTGTTGAACGAGCCGAGTCGAGCCGAGGTCGCTAGTTGACCGAGCTTGAACGAGTCGAGCCGAGCCAGCTCGGCTCGGCTCGAATTCCAGGCCTAGCCACGGATACGTCGGGCGCGGACGCACGACGGAGCGCAATTGTGTCCTCCTCTGGTCCGCACTTCGGCCTCGCCGCCTCGGCCTCTCCCAAAACCCCAGTCCACACTCCAACCCTAGCCATGGCCGGTGCAGCCGCCGCCGCCGGCACCGCCTCCGCCGCCGGCCCCGCCGCTGGATGTGCGTCCAAAGCTGCAAAGAAACCAAAGAAGGAACTCACCGAAGAGCAGAGGGCCGCAGAGACCCAGAAGCGGGGCGACCGGAGGAGGAGGTTGAAGCAGGAGAAGCTCAACGCCGCCAAGCAGGCCGCCGCCGTGCCGGAGGACTCTGACCTCGTGTCCAGGGCCGCGACCGCTGCCCTCCTCCTGATTGGAATTACCCCGACGGCGGCCGCGGTCGGTGTCGCGACTGCGGCGGCCAGCTCCAACGCCTCGGCGGCCCGGCCGCCAAGGTCGAGAACTTCCGCGACGGCACCATCGCCACCGTACGGGTACCTTCCGGGAACCATGCCGCCGCGGGTTTCCCCTACCTCAGGCGAATCCGTGCCCAGCCCATTCGAGGTACCTTCGCTTGATCTGAACACGCCTACTACACCTTTGGCCGGGCACTCACCGGCGGCGCAGACTGTGGCCGTGCGTGCAGCTGCCCCGGCAGTGGTCGCCCCGGCGCGTAACCTGTTCGGCGAAATGCCAGGCCGTCGCCGAGTGACCCCAGGTACTACGAGGAGGTCCATGATGAAGGGGACGACGTCCTCCAGGACATGATCAGGGACAACAACGAGTACGCCGAGGACGATTACGATGCCGGCGATGATGAAGTTCCGCCGACCGGCCCCGATGTGATCAACATCGACAATGAGCCGGTTTTCGAAGGAAAGCTCGAGACCCAAGCCCGGGCAATGAAGAGAAAGATGAGCCAAAGGGGCGCCTCATTCACCGGCCGAGGAAGACGTGCTCATTTGCGACTCCTGGATCGAGGTTGGAACCAACCAAATTCTCGGGGCGGAGCAAAGAGGGACGACATATTGGGGCCGGTTCACCAAGCGCTACAATGAATGTAGAATCCTACCGCCCCACAACATTCAGACGCAGCGGACGGAGGTATCTATCTCCAAGAGGTGGCTCCACATATCCCCGGAGACGAGCAAGTTTTGCGGCTCCGTTGAACATGTTCAAGCCCGGCCAGCAAGTGGCTTCGGAGTGAATGAACAGGTGAGTTTTGTGGCTCCTCTTCCCTTCTTTGGTTGCAAGCTTTGGAAACCTTGTACAATTTGTATGCCCAGGTGTTGCAAACTTTAGAAATTATTTTGGTTACTATAAATTTGTATGCCCAGGTGTTGCAAGCTTTGGAAACCTTCAAGAGGCAATACAAGAAGGCCTTCACCTTGACCCATTGCTACCGGGCACTCAAGGACCAGCAGAAATGGAAGGCCCTCTACGCCTCCCTCAAAAATGGTGGACAACCCCTTGATAATGGAGAGGACACAACGGAAAAGGAAGGGAGGCCAAGGGGGAAGAACAACTCGAAGGCCGAGTTGAAACGAGATGCAACAACCCTTGCATTGCAAGAGACATTGAACGGGTTCCTAACCCAAAAGGACAAGGCTGCCGACAAGAAGGAGGAGAGGAGAGAAAAGGAACGCCTAGAGAGAGACGGCTTCCAAGCTCTTCTTCGAATTGCAGAAGAAGAGACTCGACATAGAAGAAGAAAACGCCCGAACAAGAGCAAGGGAAGCCGATGCAAGAGCCAAGGAGGCCGAGGCTAGGGCCATGGAGGCCGAGGCAAAAGCAAAGGACATTGAGCTCGTCCTACACCAAGAGGAGGCCAGGATCATGGACATGGATCTCTCGGCCTTCACCCCTACGAAGAAGGCCTACTACCTCAAGAAGCAAAGGTACTACATGGACCGAGATTGATCAAATCTCGGTCGTTTTATTTATGGTGAACTATGGCCGATATGGCCGAAAAAACATGGCCGATGGCGGGAATTTGTAATATTTTGGATATGTATGCAGACATGGCCCTATGAGGCCAGGATTATGTTTTATTTTAGATTCATATGCTTGCAATGTGATCACCATGGCCGAAAATGATCAAAACCCTGGCCAGGCGGACTCGATGCGTCGGCCCCGTTGGGGGCACTGGCCAGAAAGGGGCGGACATGGGCTGGACGCGCGTCCGTTCCCCGACCCAAACGGACAAAACGCGGACCAAACACGCGTCCGTTTGGGTCGCCCCGTTGGAGTCATCCTTACAGCCAGCCAGCGAGGGAGGAGATGTATGGGGCAGACAGAAACACGGCAAACACGGTCTGGTTAGCTAGCCGCAGCATCAGTGGTCCGAGCATCTCCGAGATGAATGGCGCCAGCTCTCCGGCCGACCTGCGCCAAGTGGATCATAGACTATGTTCGGTATCTTTTCTTTCTTCAGGCCATTGTCTCCGAGTGATTTTCTTTTAAACAAGACAAACTATTTACCATTTTGCAGGTTTATTAGAAGGAAACCCGCCAAAAATCGGTACCGACACACTCGCCGACCGTCATGAAACACGATCGTAGCAAGGACAAAGAGGCACCCCGATTACCCATAAGCTGCGCACACCACCAGTGTCATCGTCATCAGTCTACACCGCTTCCGACTTAACTGAAAAACCCGTCAAGGAAGACCTTGCCTTAGCGGCGTCGTGAAGCCCACGCTGGCGTATGCCAAACAGATGACTCTTCGCACACAGACGACTCCAATTCTGATGACGAGCACCGAAAAGAAGATGCGCAAGACACGCGCCGAAAAAGATTTTCACCACCATACAGCCCCTTGCAGGTCATCGTCGCCGATCAAAGTTAGGCGCTAGAGAATATAGCAGTTCCGACTTCACAGTATGGGAAGACCAACACGAAAACACTCGGACACGCCGAAACAGAACTTGCCGCAGCCAAACCACCACCCACCATCGTCGTCGTAACTTCCACTTTCACCGCGATGACACAAGGCCAACATACCCAGATTCGACATCCACTTCATCTTCATTTTTTCATAGTGTGTATATGGACAGCAAGTCTCGTTCTTGGATCACATCTAGGAGAGAAATCTTTCACCATTGTGTGGCTACACGAACCCATCTCGACGGTTAGCGTTGCTTGTACTACGTTGTCACGGAAGAGCCCACACGGGTTGGCAACATACACGTGGGCTCAAGCTCAACCGCCTGCCGTTTTCCCCATCTTTATGGCGATGGACTCTCGGCTCTCGCCATGATCTAACCTACAAAGATCTCGCATCCAACGCAAATGGCGCATCACATTTTTGGGTCGACTGCCGCCATAGACACGGAGGATGCATTCGTGTTCCCCCACCATTGCAAGTGTGGTCGGAGAGGGGAAAGTAAGGGTTAGCTAGGGTGGGCGTAGGTTGCCTGGCAGAGGTTGGTTTGGACTTAGTTAGGTGATGGATGGATAGGCAGCAGGAGAGAAGAGATATTATCAGCGAGGCAGGCGACGCTGTCATGACATTAATGCCTCCCCTGATCGATCCCGTTTGGCTTTCGCAAAACCGTTTCCGTGTACCATGTGTGTGCAGATGCTATTCCTTCTTTGCTAAGCGAGCGTGCTGCATCTCTGGAAAAAAGAAGCTAAATCGGTTTTGATTAGTCGCTGCTCCTGCATCACAGCTGCTACTACTTACGGTCCAACACTGTCTTACAACTCTTCTGCTGAGGTGACAACATCAATTCATCGCCAAAACTGTACTTCAAAACTTGTTGCGAGTCTCCAGCGTGGTTAGATTTTTATGGACCGTCACACCGTATGATATCAGTTTTTTTCGAGGAAATAACTAATGCTTTTAGGAGCAAAAACTAGAATAAAATATGCATATTCAACAAGATCTCCTATTTTATTAGAGACTAGTAGACGTGCACGTGCAACGCACGCCCTCCATTATTAATCAATATATTTACAATACGCCGTACATAAAAACACAAAATACTTATTACTCCAAAGTTTAAGCAACAGTCTATATTTAGTTTTCCAACGTCAAAGGAATCCAAGAATTTCAATTTTTCATTTTCTTCAAATATTATTTTTGCACTGAGAAGTGTTATTTTAGTCCTGATACTTAACAATCTTCAATCTTCAGCGTACATGAAGTAATTTTTTCATGGTAAAAGAGATGGTGTTGAAGTAGTTTTGTGATATACCGTCTGAGGCGAAAGAAAAGACTTGCAAGGTTTTTTTTACGCTTTTACTCTACAAAGATTTACCAAGTAGACTATTTCAACAGTAATCTGGGAGAGAAAATTCATAGACGAATCAGCGACAACCTTAGAAATTCAGCCGCATTATACACACCCAGCAAGAACCATTAGCTGATAAATTCATTGTACAAACTCACTGCACACCGATGATTTACCATGTACATTGAGCATATAACTCTTGGTACTGTTTCCAGGTGATGAATAAAACGAAAAAGAGATAGAATTTGCAAACTGCTGCACATGGATCCATAGTTAGCCTGGAGAGATAACATTAGCATTTCGAAGTGGTTTGTTTCACAATAGTCCAAGAAATGTACATACATGTACTAAAAATAATCAAGCAAAATAACTTTAAGAATATTTGATGTTTTCAGAAACAATAGAGAAATGCAAATAATAAAGCCAAGCAATTCGGTGGCTGAATTTAAAAATCATGATTTTTGTAACAGAGTCCCTTGTCTTAATCCTTGGTTCTTCTTCATACGATCGACGTTCGCCTGTTTGATCCACTCCTGCTCATAAAAGCATCATTTCTAGATCGACTTGTAGTTCAAGAGCGTGTGAGTAAGAAGAAAATGGAAAGCTTGAACTACTCTACGGTTGAAAAACAATTAAAAACTGTGCAATTCAAGATAGCAATAACCAAGAGTCATGCTAGCTCAATTGCAGTAGTTCCCCTCACCGCGTCTCCACCACACAACTCTCCCACCCAGTTGCGTCTCCACTCAAATCGCCTCCACTGAGCCAGTGCCCAGTGGCACGCTCCCCTCGCTGCACCTGCACCAACCCAGCACCGCACATTCTTCCCTTCCTAGTTCCCTCCCTCATGGCCATGATTCGGTTCCGAAGAACCACCACGAATACCCCTCTTCTGCCAACAGCACCGGCCACGTCCACCTTAGCCCAGCGCTCGCTCCCTCAAGCTTGTCCATATCCACGGCCATGATGCTGTGTGGACGTCAAGATGCGGCCACCATGACAGCTACTGATAATAGCGAAATGTGAAGGTCTATATCCAAGCCTTGCTTTCTGAAAAGAGCTACCTTGAGAAACGTTGTACAAAGCTTAGGGGACACTCTAAGCATCATGTAAATAAGAAAAATTCTACAACGCCTTCATAGTCATTAGATACATTCAATTATTGCATTTTTTAGTTTTACATGCATAATTGATGGTAAAGAAATTGCTTCAACGAAATTATCTCGGACAGGATGAGAAGTTGAGAGTTAAGCAACTAACCTCTCTGATATCAACAATGCAGAGAAGTCCCAGATTAATAGATCTCGTGGGACTGATTTGGCCTTCCTTTACCTTATAAATATATCTCATACCGTCCATCAACCTCACCCAAAAGACCAAGGTGAATCAAAATGAAATAGCATGCAATTAACAACACACTGAAGTAAAGATTTACACACCTTATGCACAGACAATAAACGTAGAAAAGAAACAACCGGTTTCTTCAAATTAATCACATTGCATTTATTAAAACAAAAACGCATCAGAATTTTCAGCTGTTAAAAAACTGAATCTAATCTGCTGTCTGAATCCAGCAGTATGCTATCCTAGAACGTGATAACTTCTTAACTTGTGTTGGAACCCGAGTTCCGGCAGAGCAAATCATAGTGCAAATGGAACTCTAATCGGGCAACCTCAAGCAAGGCAAGAGAGTGTCAAGTCTTGAGAGATAATAGTAACTTTGTAAGCCTCCGGGTAACATCTAGTACCTTTCCGACATAGAAAAGGGGAAATGTTTTTTTTTTTTTTGAACAAGGGATGGGTCCAGGAGGACCCAGAAGCTTCATTCATAGCAGAGATTACATATTACACAGAGCACCCCAAGGGAAAACAAAATTACAACTTGCTCCTTACAACTCGCAAACAGGACCTCGAAAAAGTTCAGAAAACGCAATCGGGTCCACCTTCTCTGCAGCAGAGCCACCAAAGCACGGCCGTCGGAACCACCACCGGGGACGATACCACTTGGGGTAGGACCAACGCTGGACGCCGCGTTGTGGCTGGTAAAGATCCTCCGTCTTGGCTCATCAGCCCGGAGGAAGAAAATCCGTCGAAGCTTCAAGCTTCGCGGCGCGAAGTGGTCCCTTTGACCAGAAGAAGCAGCGGCGCAAGCTCGCCGTTGCTGATGCCCTTCGCCTGAAGAAGCTTCCAGGAACAACCCGGGCTCTCCAGATCCAGCACTCCACGCACGGTGACCACCTCCATGGTGGTTGAAGCCGAAGGGAACTGCTTGATTCGGAACTCCCGCGAGCAGATTATTTAGAAGGGGAAAAGGGGAAGTAGGAGCAGCACCACCGTACCTTAACTCCATCCACTGGAGCACAGAGAACAGCAGGGCCAGCACCACCCAACGCCGGTCAGCGCTCGCAAGCCTCGGCAGCAGACTTCCCAACAGCACAAAGCCATACTCCACATGGGAACAAACTCTACTCCTAGCAGTAATATACAGAGGATACCGGCCTCCCCTCTCCCATGGCCACCGAACGGCAGAGCCGCCGGGGAATAGGGAGGGAGGAGCCGTGGGCGGCCGGACGACCCTCAACGAGAGAACGAAAGAGATAGAGGAGAGAGAAAGAGAAGGGAAAGAATGAGCTCTCCCCTTCGAAAAGGGGAAATGTGACATTTCCATTTATAGCTAACATCAGAAGCTTTACTGACGTCTTAATCCATCTGATTCAATTTCTCAAGTAGTGGATTGTATTAATTCAGTCAGATAGCTTAAAACAAGGATGCATCCAAAGCTATCGGGAGCACTACGGGCTTTTCCTCTTAAATTTGGACGATCAGGCAAAACTTGGAACAGATTCACTGAATGGAATGCATGAGCTAGATACTTGTATAAGATTAAACAAAATCAGAGCCTTTTCCTTTCCCAACTGCACGAACTGGAGCCAGATTACATGGTAATTAGGTGATCTAGACTGAAGACAAGCGGTAAGTAATACAGAACATATCAGTAGTGAGAGGGAGAGGGAGATACCCCAAGCTCGTCCAGGCTGGCCTTGACGAAGACAACGTCGGCGAAGCGGGAGGCCATCTCTTTGAAGGCCGGTTGGACGAAGTGGCAGGCCCGCACATGACGCATTGATCTGGAGCCACATACCAACGATTTAGCTTAATCAGATCCGGCGTAATATGGTATAATCGTGGGGGTTAATAGAGGAACAGGGGCGGAGGAGGAAGAACAGAAGGGGTGATGGTCTTGCTCACTGGAGGCGCTTCGGTAGACATGGTGGGACGCGGCGTCAAAGAGCAGGGTCGCCGTCGGCGTCATGGCGGGGAGGTGGAGAGAGCCGACTGGGGACGGCACACGGCATCGCCACGGAAGGCAGGGCCGCAGGACGCGTTCGGTTGAGAAATTGTTGCTGGCGAAGATTGCGCGAGGAATTAATTTGGCTTCCTAAACTGATCGAGAGCAAAAAAGACGTGCGGATGGGGTACCCGTAGCGCTGCGAACGCTGGCAGAACATGTTCTGCCGGGTTGACAGGATCGATGTTCTGCCGGGTTGACAGGATCGATCCGGGCCATCAGACAATTTGTCGGACGATCAAATTGATACAGACGGTTAGATTGTATTAAGTGGGGATGATCTAATGGTGCTGGTGGTTTTGGGTACACTAATCTGGGTGGCCATATAAAAGTTTAAGTTCGTTCTTTTATAAGTAGTGTAGATAATAAAATAGAGGACCCAACTCCGGCGTAAATGTTTACCTAGGAGTGAACACGATATAGGGTTCAAATGATGCCGTTGAGACACGTATGCTGTTGACACTATGCAGTTGAGACACGTATGCTGTTGAGACACGCATCCAGATCAATCTTACTGTATTGTTTCTCCCCGTGCATAGCATCTCCCAACCAATAGATACCACTCTTGTGCAGATTAATCTTCAATCAAGAGAGCTACTCAAATGCACATAAAGTGTGTTTGAAGTTTTTTGGCATTTTCCAAACAATCTTCCAGCAACAAAGTGTCTCATATCATACTGTAAAATAGCCAAAGCCTCCATCAACTACGTGAGGAACTAGCTCAAAAATCAGTCCTTGCTTTTTGGCCTGCTTAATCAGCCAAACCATCACCCACAAGGCCACGATATGAAACAGCAGGGGTGACAAAGGATTTCCCTGCCTAACCCCTGTATATGTTGGGGGGAAGTATGGTCGAATCCAGTCATTCACTTTGACACCAACTCCCCCATCTAACTAATTTCATCACCCAGTCTGAATACAAATTCCCAAAACCCTTATACAACATCATCTGATAAAAGAAATTCCAGCTCACCTTATCATAAGCTTTCTCAAAGTTAATCTCGCATAATACCCTAGACATATTTATGGTGGATCTCATAAAAAAGTTTCATGCAACAGAATTATGCCTTCCAGGATGTATATGTCTTTCATGAAAACGGTTTAGCGGTTTAGGTATCAGATATTACTTTATAAATAACCTTACTTAATTTATTTTCTAAAGTTTTTATCGGTATCCTATAACTGACATTTAGCAAATAGATAGGACTGAATTTATGTATAACAGTTGCATCAACAACTTTCTTTACAGTGGCGGCGTTGCCGGGGAGGAGGCCCCTAGAGGTTGTGGCGGCGGCTAGGGTTCCACGCCTCGCTGTTTGCCGAAAGTATCTATTTAGTCTCGTCGATGTTGATAAATTTCTTTACAAAGTTGGCCAGACCTTATACCGCATGGCCTCGGAGAAAACATATACGTCTTCTCTTTTTTTGAATTTTTCCCACGTATATTCAAACGAAACCACATACAGCGTACATAGTAGAAATACACGTACAAAATACGTAGAGGAAAAAGGACCAAGGATCGAAGACCACGCCCTCGCCGGCGTCGGAGTCGAAGACGACCATCTGCCGCCTCGCCGCAGTCAGGGAGATCTTTTCCCTATAGAAGACGCTGCCGTGCCCCTCCGCCGCGCCGCGCCGGAGTTGAAGACGATGAACGACCGGGGCAGCGCCCCCCGGACCCAACCATTCCTCTTTGCCGCAGCCGCCGTCGAAGCCGCCGCCGGAGGAGGTCGTAGAACTCGATCCGTCCGCCGCCAGATCCACCGCCGCCTCGGATCTGACGGAAAGCAAAAGATCACGAGCGCCACGCCGGGCCTCGGGATCCAGCCAGTCCAGCGCGAGGGGGAGGAGCTCCGAAGACCTCCGCCGCCGGAGAAGCACACGCCGGCACCAAAACCACCCGCCCGCAGCACCCACTCCTCCAGAGCGCCGCCGGCGAGAAACCCGCCCTACCCTACCGTATATACATGCCGGAGCCGGGGATCCCCACCCTCCCGCCGCCGAAGCGGCCGGCGGAGGGGAGGAATCCCCCGACTCGCGGCGCGCACGGTGGATCGACGGCTCGCTCCAAAAATCGCCTTCCTTCCTCTTGCTACAGTAGCGGGGCGGGGAGGGGATAAGGCTATTTTGTTCTCTTCCATCTCTTCGAGAACGTAAGTACATGTACATCCGTATGCGCGCGAATACTATTTTGTTCTTACGCATACACTAGTTTGCCAAACGTTGGCATAGGGATAGCGACGGTCCTCCTCGATTCCGTAAGCAAGGACAGCAAGCAAGCATGTGAGGGCACGGCACAGGATAACCGACAACGCCATGCCCCAGGCCTACCGGAACATGCCATGAGCAGAAGGCATTCAGTGCTGGGCTGTTGCGGGTGACAGATATATCTACTAAATTCGACTAAATTCTTGCCCGGGTTCATAGTACTCTCGAAAGAATTTAAGGAGAGTCGAGGAGCAGATTAGTGTTTGGTATGCGACCCATGCTGGGGCTTTGCTGGCAACATTAATTAACGCTCAGTGATGGCCGATGATGGCCTGCAAAATGGGTGATCCCATAACAGTCGGTCTGCATCATTCGTCATGTTCCTGTTCGTTGCCGTGTAGTGCACCTCCCGGATTAAACTCGGCCATAAGCAGACAAGGCCTTTAATCCATCCATCAATCGATGTACCAACGTCCTACGTGTCCTCATTCATTGTGTTGGGATAATATTAGGCCTATGTCAATGCAAATCTCTTAGCACGGTTTCATATGTGTTTTGCTTACGTGGCATAGTACTAAATAAGGAGAGAGAGTGAGGTTGTATCTTAGACTAGTCACAATGGGGGTATCATAGGTGGTATCATGCATACTCCCTCTGTCCCAAATTACCCTGCGTTTTAGGTTTAGTCAAAGTCAAACTTTAATATTTTTTAACTAAGTATATAAGAAAAATATCAATATTTATGATGTAAAATAAATATTATTTGAATCATCGTAAAGCATAGAATCATACTATATACATTTCATATTATAGATGTTGGTATTTTTCTCTATATATTTGGTCAAACTTTAAAAAGATTGACTTTCAGAAAACCCAAAACGCAGGGTAATAAAAGACAGAGGGAGTACCATGTTGGCAAAAAAAGCTGACGTGTCACTGCAATTAATAATGAGAGAGGTGATAGTAGTATCATAGGTAGATACCGTAACATAACGGATTCCAATGCAATATGAGTCTATAACCTAATAAATATAGCATTGTATGATACCACAATTATGTTACTACCCATTATGGAGGTAGTAACATAGACTAGTATCATATGCATGATACTAGTATATGATACTCCCCATTATGGAGGTAGTAACAATATCATATGCATGATACTAGTATATGATACTCCCCATTGTGACTAGTCTTAGCTAACATACAACCTTTGCACGTGGCCACAGGCAAAAAATATTGTTAGCCCAATCAAATGCATGCATGAGACCCAAATTATTAAATTTAGATACAACCTCTAAGATACAATGCATTATACTAGTTGTCTCTTAAATTGATAATGTGATAAGAAACGATGCATTGGCACATGCCTTATTGAGCATCCAGTATTGCTTAGGTTTTAGCAACTATGGTTGTATAGATTGATTGATCAACGATTTAAAATTAACCCTAGATCATCGATAAAGTCCTTCTAGACCCGTTTAAATTCAACCCTAGACCACGACTATTTGTGGCATGTGCAAAAAATAACAAGAGATAATTATCTTGTCTTTTTTTCACACGTTATTGGTAAACTTTTGGATGAATTTTTGCAAGGTTCCAACTCGTAACATCCCATGGGTTCATTTTTTCTGGACAGCGGAAAGACAGCAGCGACGTGGCCTGGATCATTTGGATAGGTGCACGCTTTGCGATCAGGTGTTGGAAGACATGGATCATCTCATAGTCCAGTGCCCTTTCTCGAGAGTTCTTTTTGGTTCACCTTATGCAGAGATTTGGGAGTTATCAACATCGTTCCACAGCCTCAGGAAAATTTGAGAGGATGGTGGCTCTCCCTCTCGAACATACATCCCAAGAAAAATAGGAAGGTGATCTTGATGCTGGCAATTGCAGGCATGAGCAGGCTTTGGCTCGAGCGGAATTATCGCACCTTCGAACATAAAGTATGAACTTGCATCAGCTTGTGAGACTCAGAGCATCTCCATTGGCGGCTCCTAAAAATGGTCTGGCACCACCTAAACCGGACACCATTTGTGTAAGGGGAATGATCCCCGGATAGTTAAAAGGACCCAGGACCGAGCTTCCGACTAGCGGTTCCGAGCAGCCACCCGGAGTCGGGTCTCCGCTTGTCCCGCAGCCGGCGCCTTGGATTCCCTCCGACAGGATAAAGACAAGAAGATAAGGAGGTATGGGCTCGGACACCTGCCGAGTTCCCAGAGTCAACTACATGACGCCATCCACAGTATACAGTCTACAGTGGTCAGCCGACCATACCGACAAGACGTGTAGTTGACATGTCATACCGTTGACCGACGTGGCTGACGTATCCTACAGTACGCAACACTGTGGGTGACCGTTGGTTCAGGCCTGCCGGCTATTCGGGAAGCCGGCTACCCGGCACATGAGTTGTAACCGGCCGCCCAGTCCTATATAAGGAAGGCCGGGCACCCCATGGAAGGGGTTCGATTCGTTCCACTCAACTCAGTTTACACTCATCATCCACCATAGCTCAGAGAGCACAGAATACAGCTCGAGGAGCACCATTGTAGCCCTTGTGATCATCTTATACAGATCTAGGCAGGAGTAGGGGTGTTACCTCCACACGAGGGTCCTGAACCTGGGTACGTCTCGGTGTCTACCGTGGTCATGCTCAATCCCGAGCGCGCGCCGTCGTACGTCACTTAGTCCTCACCCACTCTTAGCCATCCCCTATGGCACTTCCGTGTATTATAACACGACAATTTGGCTGGTGCCGGTCACCTGTCCGGCCATTCCCAGGTCGCCTCCCCCTAAATGGCAGCCTATCCTTTTTATTCTTAATTTGAGTGAATTTCCATCTAATTCTTAGGAAATTAATGCATAGTCCATTAAAATAGTTCGAACATATGAAAAATATAGTTATTACAACCATTCAAATTCAAATCAAAATCCAAATTTAAATTGAAAAAATAAAATTCTTCAAGGAGCGGCAGGCTCAGGTGCAACTGGCTGGTGTGCTCGGCGTGCCCACAAATGTGCGACTAGATCCCTCTGTAGTTGGTCAGGAGGAATTTCATCTCGAATCTCATGATGTGTAGTGAGGAATTGAGTAAACTCAGCTGCCGGCCCTGGATGTGCGTTCATGGCATGGATCGCACGTTCGCTGGGAACCCCAAGAGGAAGGTATGATGTAGTGTAGCAGCAGTTTTCCCTTAATTACAAAACCAAGGTTATCGAACCAGTAGGACTTGGAGAAGGCTTCGGCTAGGTGACAATAGCAATGGCGCCATAAAGAGTTGTTGACATGGACCTGCGCACACACGAACAAATTACTTTGCCCCAACGAAACAGAGAGGGTGTCAATCTCTCCGGCTTGCTGAACACAAAGGATTAAACGTATGGTGAAAAATATTATGAAAGCAAAAATGACCAGCGAGCAAATGACTAGGAAAAGCTATTAAAACGGTTGTAAGCAATGCAGGAAAATAGGACCGGGGTCCACAGTTCACTAGTGGTGTCTCTCCAAAAGATAAACGTGTTGGGTGAACAAATTACAGCGGGACAATTGACAAACATGGGCGCAACACAATACTATCACGCCACAAAGTTCACCGTTTCATTTAATATGGGCATTACGTCAAAATGCATAGATCATTATCCAACTGCATCTATGACTAATAATCCACCCCAGGATCGCTATCCAGCAAGTCTCTCGAAAGTATTAAGTTGCAAGCAACAGATAATTGTAATAAGCATGGTGTGTAATGTAAGCAATGAGTACAACATAAATCAATAAACAACGCTGTTTTATCCCTAGTAGCAACAGCACATCTCAAGTCTTAATCGTTTCTTTCAATCGAGCTCAGACAAGAGAGACATGAACCCATTATCTAGCATAAATACTCTCTCTACTGACACAAGTAATTACTTCGGCCAAAGCATACACAAGCATCGGAGAGCATGCAAGATCATAAATAAAACATATCATAGATAAACTGAACAATAATGTCATGACTCCATAATTCATCGGATCCCCGCAAACACAACACATAGTATTGCATAAAGATGATCTCAATCATGTAGGCAGCTCATAAGATCTAAACAATGGAGCACAAAGGAGAAGAGACAACCATCTAGCTACTGCCATGGACCCGTAGTCCCGTGGTGGACTACTCACGCATCACTCCGGAGGCAGGCATGGTGGTGTAGATGCCTCTGGTGACGATCTCCCCCTCCGGCAGGGTGTCAGGAAGAGCTTCAGAACCCTCCCGATCTAGGGTTGTCGACGGCGGCAGCCTTGGATGTTTTCTGGAAAATATGATAAGGTATCGAGGGTTTCCGGGACGAAGGCAATTTATAGGCGAAAGGCCGACACGAGGAGGTCTCGAAGTCGACCAGGTGGGGCCCAGGCGCGGTCCAAGGTGGTCCGCGCCTGGGGGTCGTCTGGCCCCTATGGCCCCCCTGCAGGCGTCCTCCTGGCGCAGTCTTTGTTTCCATGTAAAAATAATTCACGTAAATTGGCAGCTTATTCCGAGAAAATTCCCCGACTAGCTTTTCTGAAACAAAAAGACAGCAAAAACAAAAACTGGCACTGGGCATCTTGTTAATAGGTTAGTTCCATAAAATATGCCAAAATGATATAAAAACATTATAAAAGCACGTGGCAATGATATATATTATGCATGGAACAACCAAAAAATAAAAATACGTTCGAGACGTATCAGCATCCTCAAGCTTAATTCCTGCTCGTCCTCGAGTAGGTAAATGATTAAAAAAAAATTTGGTAGTGAAATGCTACCAACACGATTATGATCAAGTAATGTAAAACATATGAACTGAATGAAGTGATCCAAGACAATGGTTTATAGTTGACATAAAGCAAATAATGATTAACCATGTGTAACATCTAAGCAAGAATTTTTCATGGATAGTACTTTAGAGACTTGAAAATTATAAGACTCGTCAAGCTTGATAGTTCACAAAGCAATATACTTTCGGCAAAGGTGCTCAACCAATAGAAAGAAAGATTTAAGTTTTCAGCAAGAGGTTCAACTTGTAACATACTTATCTAAAGATAATGTCAATATAAAGTTTTCACAGTTAAACATAAAGATAAAATGTAGTAGACTTGTACTGCAATTGATACTATACGTTTGCTTGAGAGATAAAGATTGGAAAGGAAAACTGACTCAACATAAAAGTAAAAGAAAGGCCCTTCGCAGAGGGAAGCAGAGATTAATCGTGTGCTGAGATTTTTATTTTTTAAAACATGTAGAGACATAATTTTTTTTTTTGAGAGATGCATACTATGGTCAACGAATGCTAGTGAGCAATGCATTACTACATTTGCTAGACAGACTTTTAAAAGCGGCTCCCATGAGAAACGTTATTTCTGCAGCAAGCAAATCATTCCTCTTTATCTCCTTTGTTTACACATGCAGATGTTTGATTGAATTCACAGGAACAAAATGTGAGGAGAGTTTTTGGTGAAAGTTGTAATTTATCTTTTATGGGGCTGGGCACCCTGTTGCCAGCTATTTTTGCAAAATTAGTGGACAAGTAGATGAAGCGTACAAGTCCTGAAATAAGTCTGTCCAAAAAATGCAATAAAGACCACCCAGTACTTCCTCATGACCTTAGTAGTAGAGGCACAAAAAAGAAGCAAAAACATTTTGAATATTTAAAGGTAGCACACGAAAAATTCACTTGAAGTGGCTTGGAAATACCACATGTGGGTAGGTATGGTGGACACGAATGGCATGGATATTTGGCTCAAGGTTTTTGGATGCACGAGAAGCATTCCCTCTCAGTACAAAGTTTTTAGACTTAGCAAGGTGTCAAGCAAACACATATTAACAACCGAATACACGAATGACCACAAGATATACATTAAGCATAACCATTAGACTCCACACTGTCTTCCTTGTCAACCAAACATGCTTTGCAAAAAGAATATCTAGACTTTGAGAAATAACAATCAGAACAAGCATCATAATTTTAAGCTTTACGGTATTTCTCCACTAGTCCATTCATAAGCAAATGATCCACAAGTTTAAGCATTCATCTAAATTATATCTCAAAACAATTGGCAAGTATCAAATTACTCAAGACAATGATATTTGAATTTCTTTTACCACTTCCTACATGATAGTTCCCTTTCAAGCAAACACCAATCAATTTATTTGAAACAACTCTCTAAGCAAATATGCATGTAACACAAGAAAGTACAACCTAGCTACATGTAACTAATAGCTCTGAACAAGAGATACATGAAAAACAAGAGCTAGAAGCTAAGATAATAAAAGGCTAAAACACTCTACACATATAAGTGAAGAACATGAGTGTTTAATGAAAAAGCGGAGCGTGTCTCTCTCCCACACAAGAATGCAAGGATCCATTTATTGAAAAGTACCAGCAAACGAAACAAAAAAACTGAAAGCAAAACATAAATGACGCTCCAAGAACAGCACATGTAAAGGAATAAAAATATAGTTTCATGGGATCGACCTGATTAATTGTCGATGAAGAAGGGGATGCCTTGGGCATCCCCAAGCTTATACGCTTGAGACTTCTTGAATATTTGGTGGAGGTCCAGGGGAGCCTCCCCAAGCTTGAGCTTTAATACCTTCTTGATCTTCTTTCATCACCTCGTTCTCTCAACACTTGAAAACTTTCTTCACACAAAACTTATCACAAACAATTAGAGGGGTTAGTCCTCAAACAAAATAATCCACCTTTAGTTCTCACTTGACAAATTGCATAAACTTGTTTCTAAACATTAGCTACTGTCACAAAGATCTAAGTGATGTTATGTGGATAAAAGAACTCCACTTTCCCCGTAAAAGGTGCAATGCAAAAACTTAGACAGAATCTGTCAAAAACAGAACATAACGCAAAGATGATTTGTTTCGAGCTACTAGGACACCTCGAATCAGAAAACTCAAAACTAACGAAAGGTAGACAATACCCAGATGCTATCTGTCAAAAATTTACAGCCTCAGATCACGTTCTGTGATTTTTTGAATTTTCGTACGGTGACAAACAAAAATCTGTTTCTGGACAGAAAACTTAAAATTTTACTTTCCTCTCATTAGAGGCTATTCTTGGCACACAAAAACGAAAATAAAAGGATAAAAAGGTAGTATTACCAAAGTAACAGCAACCTTGACTCAAAGAAAATAAAACAAACTAAAAGTAAAAACAATGGGTTGTCTCCCATAAGCATTTTTCTTTAATGCCTTTTAGCTAGACTTGAAGATTTTAATGATGCTCGCATAAGAATAGAAAATGAAGCAAAAGAGAGCATCAAAAAGCATATATAAAACATGTTTAAATCTAACACTCTTCCTATGCATAGGAGCCTTGCACTAGTACAGAACGACACATCGGATACCCCTCTATGGAAATGGCACGAGTTAGGCGACGGAGAATCGCGCTTTCCGCGTGAGAAAATCCGCCGCTGGGCCGCGTCCTGTCCTTCATAGGCAACGGTCGCGAATTATTAACCGTTGCCGATATGTTGGTAACGGAGTTTCTTGTGACTCCATGTGCGATATGTTCTTCAATGGCATCGGACATTTGTATACAACCGTTGGCGAGGTTGCGTATATAAAATTCCTTTTTTAACACTATCTTGGATATTATAAAATATTGTCGATTCGCCCTTGTTCCTCTGCTCCAGCTTGTTTTTACTCCACACTCGTGTCCTCCATGGCCAAGAGCATGAGCTCGGCGGGGAGATCGAATGCGTCCTCCTCCTACGCCGCCCGGGCCAGGTCAGATCTGCCGCTTGTGAAGTGCGTTTGCTGCCGCTGTCGGAACGCGATTCTTCGAGTGTCGCGTTCGGATCTGAACCCAGGCCGGATCTACTTCAAGTGTCCAAATCACAGGGTTAGTTCGACGCTTCGACCAGTTTTGATTGATTCTATTCTATGTGTGATGCTGATTTGCCTCTGGATTCAATTTACCATTTGGCAGGGGAGGGGCGAAGAGTATTCTGGGAGCTGTGATTATTATTTTTGGATTGAAGATTATGTTGAGATGCTGCTTGCTAATGGCGTCGAAGTGGAAGCTGCAGAGCTGAAAAATGTAGCCTTGATAGTCAAGAAGGCGAACATGGAGATGAAGCCGCACACTGCAGCAGCTCTAGCTGGTTTGGCATGGAGCCGAACAAACACTTCGACTAAATTTGACCATGTTGTTGCTGTGCGCAAGGAGCGGCATAAAGGAACAGAAATAGCTCAGTTAAATGTTCTTCTGAGCATTGCTAGAATGATTTTGTGTGTTTGTGTGCTGCTGTTAGGTGTGAACTTGTATGCAACAATGAAAATCAGTAGAATGTATTAGGTTCGTATGCAGCTATGCAAATCAGTACAATGTATAAGGTTCGTATGCACTTTGAAAATCAGTAGAATGTATTAGGTTCGTATGCAGCTATGCAAATCAGTACAATGTATCAGGTTCGTATGCACTTTGAAAATCAGTAGAATGTATTAGGTTCGTATGCAGCTCCGGAATCAATAGCACATAGTAGTTGTGAACTTGTATCCAATGGAAACGGTTATATAAAATGTCCGTTGCCAATTGGGCGCTTATAAATGTACTGCCGACAGAGCAAGCCATCAGTCTCATTCTCACTCCCTCACTGTCTATCTTTCAACCCTAGCCGCCGCACACTATAGCTTTTTGCTCTCCTCACTCTCTCATGGCTTCCTCTGCCGGCGCTTCTAGATCCCGCCATCGCAGCCGCGGCTCCAGCGGCCGCACCAATCTAGCTGCATCCTTTTGTGATGAGGCAGATCTGGAGGCAGCTGTGATACGGAAGGTGTGGGAGCGCGTCAGGCTGATCACCTGCGGTGATGCCCCGCGTCCTCTGGGCCACGCGGAGCTAAAACAGATCATTCATCGGGTGGTGATGCAGCAGTTGTGGCGAATCCGCCGTCAACGGAGGCCGATCTGGAGGCCGCCATCGACGAAGGAGGTGGCCGATCTGGAGGCGCCGTCCACGGTGGAGGAGGTGGCCGATGTGGAGGCGCCGTCCACGGTGGAGGAGGTGGCCGATCTGGAGGCGCCGTCCACGGAGAAGAAAATATGAGGTCTAAATCGCTCAGCTCATGAACTAGTTCATCAATTGGTTTTATATTAGATTGTTCATCAATTGTGCCGCCTCTGTATGTCATATTCTGCAGTGGCATAGGCAAGATCTCATGAACTAGAGATGCTCTGTTTTGATATGTGATTGGTATTAGCAACTAATGAAATGTTCTATTGGTTTTATATTAGATTGTGAATTATTTCGGTCAATTGTGCTCTGTTTTGATTTGTGATTTGTATTAGCAACTCATGAAATGTTCTATTGGTTTTGTATTAGATTGTGAATTATTTCGGTGACACTGTCCAAGATGGAGTGATTTGTATTAGCAACTCATGAAATGTTCTATTGGTTTTGTATTAGATTGTGAATTATTTCGGTCACACTGTCCAAGATGGAGCAAGCCTCAAAATGAAGAATTTGGCAAAATATATTTGCTACGGAGGCTTGCGATCTCGGTATGGTTTCATGTTTTTAGTTTCTCCATCTATCTTCAGGATGTGTAGCAATTATGCTGCATATGTGATTTGGAGAAGCATGAAACCACTACTTGGAGAGCGAGCTGAGGAAGAAGGAGAAGAGTGGAGGACTATAAATGGACAGTGAGCTGAGGAAGAAGGAGAAGTCTCGATATGTGTAATTGATCATCTTTTGATGCTATGTAATGGTTACAATTGTTATATACATTATGAATGGATTTGTTAGCATTGTTGTGCTTATGCTGTCAGATTTTAAATGTCCAGTGGCAACTCTATTATAGCTCTAGGCTTACGAAGAAACCACAACGCAAACGAGTCGAAACAGAATCTCCGTTTCTGATGTTCCGATACATCGGAAACAGAGGTCTGGGCACAACCGTTGCCAAATGGAGACCTCATCGGAAACGGTGTTTTACCTCCGTAACCGATGAGGGCCTTCACATCAGTCACGGAGGCGGGGACACAGACCCTTTTTCCGTTTCCGATGGGGTTTTTGGCCCGTTTCCGATGTGTCGTTCTGTACTAGTGTTGTAAGAAAACAAGTTAATGAACCACAAAGTGACTAGCATAGGAAGGCAAAACAAGTGCACCTTCAAAACTTTCAACATAATGAGAGGAGACTTAATATTATTGAGATATATGAAACTGTGTCTCCCTCTCTCATACTGACCATTAGGTCTTAAAGCAAACAACATATATAAGCAACACAAGATAAAGCTCAAAACTTTCATCATAAAGAGAGGAAATTTAATAACATGAAGATTTCTATAACCATATTTTCCTCTCTCAAAATAATTTTCAGTAGCATCATGAATAGACTCAACAATATAGCTATCACATAAAGCATTCTTATCATGATCCACATGCATAAAAGTATCATTACTCTCCACACAAGCATAATCAATTTCATTAGTAATAGTGGGAGTAAAACTAGCACATCCATCATTATAATCATCATAAATTGGAGGCATAGAATAATCATAATGAATTTTATCCTCAATAGTAGATGGGCTGAGAATATCATATTCATCATTGTAAACATCATATATAGGAGGCATATCATAATGAACATAAACTTTCTCCTCAATACCTGGGGGACAAAAAAGATTATTTTCATCAAAACCGACCTCCCCAAGCTTAAAGTCTTCCATAGCATTAGCAATAATGGTGTTCAAAGAATTTATAGTAATAACATTGCAACCATCATGCAAATAAATTTCCATAGGTTTTTTAATTTTCTCTTCAAACACTTCATGTCCCAATTCAAGATAAATTTTATAAATCTCTCTCATGTTGTTTTCAGCCATAGGACTAGTTTCAAAGAAAGTAACCATTGATAGCAAGTAAAGAAATAGACATAATAGCAAGAAGAAATGGAAAAGACTAGTTGCTGATTTTGTTTTTTGTGGTTTTTAATTTTTAAAGCAAACGAAAAGCAAAACAAGACTAACAAAAAATATACTAAGCAAGACAATAACAAAATAGAGTGTAAGGATGTGCGAAACTCCCCTCGCTGAAGCTTCCAAATCTCCGGCAACGGCGCCAGAAAAGAGCTTGATGGCGTGGATCACACGTTCGCTGGGAACCCCAAGAGGAAGGTATGATGTAGCGTAGCAGCAGTTTTCCGTTGATTACAAAACCAAGGTTATCGAACCAGTAGGACTTGGAGAAGTCTTTGGCTAGGTGACAATAGCAATGGCGCCGTAAAGAGCTGTTGACGTGGACCTGCGCACACACGAACAAACTACTTTGCCCCAACGAAACAGAGAGGGTGTCAATCTCTCTGGCTTGCTGAACACAAAGGATTAAACGTATGGTGGAAAATATTATGAAAGCAAAAATGACCAGCGAGCAAATGACTAGGAAAAGCTATTAAAACGGTTGTAAGCAATGTAGGAAAATAGGACCGGGGTCCACAGTTCACTAGTGGTGTCTCTCCAAAAGATAAACATGTTGGGTGAACAAATTACAGCGGGGCAATTGACAAACATGGGCGCAACACAATACTATCACGACACAAAGTTCACCGTTTCATTTAATATGGGCATTACGTCAAAATACATAGACCATTATCCAACTGCATCTATGACTAATAATCCACCCCAGGATCACTATCCAGCAAGTCTCCCGAAAGTATTAAGTTGCAAGCAACAGATAATTGCAGTAAGCATGGTGTGTAATGTAAGCAATGAGTACAGCATAAAGCAATAAACACCGTTGTTTTATCCCTAGTAGCAACAACACATCTCAAGTCTTAATCGTTTCTGTCAATCGAGCTCAGACAAGAGAGACATGAACCTGAACCCACTATCTAGCATAAATACTCTCTCTATTGACACAAGTAATTACTTCGGCCAAAGCATACACAAGCATCGGAGAGCATGCAAGATCATAAATAAAACATATCATAGATAAACTGAACAATAATGTCATGACTCCATAATTCATTGGATCCCCGCAAACACAACACATAGTATTACATAAAGATGATCTCAATCATGTAGGCAGCTCATAAGATCTAAACAATGGAGCACAAAGGAGAAGAGACAACCATCTGGCTACTGCCATGGACTCGTAGTCCCGTGGTGGACTACTCACGCATCACTCCGGAGGCAGGCATGGTGGTGTGCCTCCGGTGACGATCTCCCCCTCCGGCAGGGTGCCGAGAAGAGCTTTAGAACCCTCCCGATCTAGGGTTGGCGACGGCGGCGGTCTCGGATGTTTTCTGGAAAATATGATCGGGTATCGAGCGTTTTTGGGACGAAGGCAATTTATAGGCGAAAGGGCGACTCGAGGAGGTCTCGGAGTCGACCAGGTGGGGCCCAGGTGCGGTCCAAGGTGGGCCACGCCTGGGGGTCGTCTGGACCCTGTGGGGCCCCCTTGCAGGCGTCCTCGTGGCGCAGTCTTTGTTTCCATGTAAAAATAATTCACGTAAATTGGCAGCTTATTCCGAGAAAATTCTCCGACTAGCTTTTCTGAAACAAAAAGACAGCAAAAACAGAAACTGGACTGGGCATCTTGTTAATAGGTTAGTTCCATAAAATGTGCCAAAATGATAAAAACATTATAAAAGCATGTGGCAATGATATATATTATGCATGGAACAACCAAAAATTATACATACGTTTGAGACGTATCATGCATCGGCAAGGGGGCCCTGGAAGTCATATGGCTCATTCATGACCAAGTTGATATCTCGCTCACTCTTGATGATCATGTTGTGCATTATGACATAAGCGTTCATAATCTCCCACATCTGCTCAAGAGACCAAGATAGACTAGGGTACCTGACAATTGCAAACCGGGCTTGAAGCACACCAAATGCTCGCTCCACGTCTTTGCAGACACTCTCTTGCTTCCCCGCAAAGTGAACATCTCCCTCACCGGAAGGGTTGCGGATTGTTTTGACAAATGTGGACCAACGAGGATAGATGCCATCTGCTAGGTAGTATCTCTTGTCATATTGACGCCCATTGATCACAAAATTGCACTCGGGAGCTTGGCTGGCGGCAAGTCTTGCGAACACCGGGGAGCGTTGCAGCACGTTGATGTCATTGTGAAGATCAAGACGCGGCGAGGTGGCCGACGGTGACTCGGGGAGGGACGGCGGGCTGGGGGGAGGGGGAGGAGAGACACATGAATGGGGGACGGCGGATCGGGGTGGTGGCAGTTGTGTCGCGAATCGACGGGCTGGGGGGAAACTAGAGAAAGGGGTGGTGCAAATGAAATTAGCCTGCGCCGGTATGTGTCACTGGCAGGTGGGCTCCGCCTGTTGGGGCGCTTGACCGACCACTGTCTGGCACCCACGAGAGGGCTTCTAAAGTTGGGGGCATGCTCGGGGTGCCAGACATAATTTGGGTCGGGCCGGTCAAATGGGGGTGCCGGTGGGGCGAAATTTGGTGTCCGGCACCGGAATGGGCCTTTAGAGCATCTCCAACCATGGACCCCAAATCCGGCCCCTATTAATTGTGTTCTACAATCATGAACCTTATATTTTTCTCCCCAAATCCATGCAGTACATGCAGCTATGTTCTTTGCATTGTGGAAACTCTATCTAGTGTACAAAGATATAACATACATAACAACCATAATTATCACTAAAATAACTATAGCTCCCAATGCATAATGGAGATGCATCTCCTTCTCGATGGCATGCTTCTTGATCTTCTTCATCTTTGTCCGACTTGCATCCGTCTTGATTTTGTAATCATCGACGATATCCGCGAGATGCAACTCCTTATTCATCTTCTCTTTATCCTTTGCTTCTCCTTTTCTATTCTTATCTTCTCTTCTTGTATCATTTTCTTCTCTCCTTCAATCTTCTTCTTCTCCTCTTCCATCTTCTTTATTTTGTCCTCCAACTTCCGGTTCCTACCATCAACTTCTTCAAACTTTTCTTCGATCTTCCTCTTTTCCTCAATTGCTAAGTTCAAATCCTCCAATATGCGCATCTTGCCTCGGAGGGAATCGTTCAACTCAGATATCACTCCACATACATTGCAACTACATCCTTTTGAATCCTACAATTCAAAAAAATTGCAACTCAAATCCACTACCATTACACTAATTTGGGGAAAACTCAAAATGTGAGCTAGGACATACCGGGTCGGAGGAGCTATCCTCCTCGTATAGAGGGTAGGAGCCTACCGAGTCGTCCTTCGTGTCCCATGAAACCATGTTGGCAGAGACGGCGGCAAAAATGGAAAACGCTCGACGGTGTATGGTGAGGTAGGGTTTCGACGAACTTACATATCAGGCACCCGGGCGGGCTGAGAAGCCTTGGAAGATGGACTGGGAGAGGCTTGCTTGTTGTGGGAGTGGCGGAGGCGGCGGCGGTAATGCTCGCTGCAACTGCCGCCAAATCCGTCGCAAATGCGGCCAAATCCGTCGCAATGCGGCCGCAACGGAGCTCTACTACGGCGGAAAACTGGTCGGAGAAGGTTCGCGAGCAAGTGCGGGCGGTGGCGGGGGTTGCTGGCGACCGAATATGAGGGGCGGCGGCGCCGGAGCTTCACAGAAGGGCGGAGCTAGGAGAAGGAGCCGATGGAGTGTGAAAAATATCTACTAGCCGGGCGAGGTTTCCGTCCGATTTATGGTAAAAAAGGGTCGGTCCGCCCTGTCAGCGACCATGGGGTGGACGCGTCCGGGTGCGTCCACGCGGCCCCAAACCCTCCCCACATATGGGCTGGGTTTGGTGGTTGCCGGACAGCCCGACCGTTTGGGCTGCGTTTGAGGGGACGGTTGGGTGCTGTTTTTCAGCCCAAAACCTGTCCGGGCTGTCCGCCCGGACATATGTGGAGAGTTTGCACACCATGGTTGGAGATGCTCTTAGGGTGCTTTGGGGGCCGCCGGTGGAGGTGCTCTCACAAAGGAGGAATTGGGGCTCTGGACCCTTGCGAAGGAAGGCGTTGATCGCAGAACTGTAGGATGCAGCGAGGATTAGGCCTTTCTGACGTGCGGGTACGTTGTATGTGTGGGCCGTGGGCATGTTGTAAAACCCTTTGCTAAATCTTAATAAAAAGGCACGCAACCTTTGGTTGCCTGTTCTCGAAAAAAAACTACATGTGAGACTTCGAAGATTCAAAACGATCCTACATTACCATGTTAAGTTTTGGACGGTAGTTCCATATTTCAAGGTTCTACGCCAAAGATCGTCCCATCCCCATCGTCAGGGACTGCCGCTGGGGGTGTTAATCCGGCGGCAAAACAACAGCTACAAAAACTAAACCGTGTCGCGCCATCCACTCATCCCTAGTGTCTCATACTCTTATTTTTTTGAGTATATAGAGAGAGCCTATATCATTGTGGAACAATCGCCATGAGATCCTGTGCTACAAGGTCTTCCATAAGGTCGGGTGGTGACAATCTCCAGATGCAGCTTGTCGAGGTGTGGACTCGGCAAATCCCTAGGTCGTGTACCCCGGGTTGATTGAGGGGGAGAGAGTTGAGCGCTGGTGATCACGACGGCTGACAAGCGAGGCGTTTTACCCAGGTTCAGGCTCCCGGAGGATAACACCCTACTTCCTGCTTGTCTGGTTATTGATGGCGAGTTGTGGCTACAATGGTGAGATGGCGATCTCGCTAGGGTTGGTGGTGGCGGCTATGAGCGTACCCTCGAACGAGGGACCCTCCTAGCCTTTATATGGTAGGCTAGGTCTCGGGTGAACGGTGCTGATGGCACTTACAAGATAGGTATGAACCTCATGACCTAGTCAACTAACTTGGGCCGCAGGTATCCTTGCTGGGCTTTCCTTGGGCTTTTATAGTCTTGGCGTGACCCAGGTACCTTCACCGTGGGATAGTCGAAGGGTAGCCCCACGACAGGAGCCCCCGAGTGCTTGGTCGAATCGTAGAGTCGGGCAAAGGACTCCTTTCGCCTGGGCACGCCTTCGAGTTCCTGAAAGGAACAAGTAAAATTATTCGACTCCGGCCGTCCAGGGCTTATGGAGGATTCCTTAGTCAAACTGTCGACTCCAGGGTAAAATACTGTGAGTATGGCCTTAGTCGGTGATTTTTCGACTGCTATTGTTCTGAGTCACTCGGGAGCGCGAACAGCGCTCCCGATGGGAGTAGCCCCCGAGATTAAGCTGAATTGCTTGCAATTGAGGTTAAACTCAATTTTTCTTCAGTCGAAAAGCCTGCTCCCGATGGGAGTAAAGAGGGGACTCGTCTTGGAGTCGCGACTGGCTTTGTGTGACTTACTGTGTATTCGGCCGGTTTGGCTTACTGCACGAGTTTGTTCAGCACTTGGAGCTTACTAAATGCTCTTGCACTCGAATGAAATGTTCGAGTTCTCAATCAGCTCGTTGGCTTACTGTACGAACTTATTCAGCTCTGAGAGCTTACTGAATCTTCTCGCACTCGAATGAGCTGTTCGAGTTCTCCATCAGCCCGTTGGCTTACTTCCTACGCCTTCGTGGTTGACGTCAGTGCTGACGTTTTTGATGCACTCTGTGTCCGATGGGACGTGACAGTGCGGTCCCACTGTCAGTATTGACTGGAGACAGCGGTTGCCGCTTTTTTCTGACCGTTGGGCGCGAAAATTTCGCGGTGTGATGATGGCGCCTTGATTCCCGCGCGTAGTGGGCGGCGTGGCCGGCGACGGTTGCCCTCTCCGCGCGACACGTGGACGGTCAGACGCTGTTGCGGAGAGCGGTTTCAGCAGGGACGGCCAGGATTGACTGACCGCGCGGTATATAATTTTCACCGCGGCGGTGAACAGTTCATCCATCCCCATTCTGTCATCGTTCCACTGCTTCTGTTCCGCCATTGTTGCGCTGCGTGCTCTCTGCTCCTTCTCCCCCTACCATGAGCAAGGTCGCGATGAAGAGGGGGAAGGCTGGTTCTGGCGCCGTCGCCGCCGCCGAGGCGAGCGTGATGAAGAAGCCCGACGGCGACTGGGTCAAATCGTCGGTGAAGAAGGCCGACCTCGAGGCCCTCCGCGCGCAGGGGCTGCTGCCGCCGGTAGACCAAGCGACGGTGCGCGCTCCTGGGAAAGAGGTGTTCCCCGCTCCTCGCGAGGGGGAACGCGTTTGCTTCGTGGATTTCCTTCCGCGGGGTTTCGGGTTCCCCCTCCACGATTTCGTCCGTGGTCTCTTGTATGCTTATGGGATTCAGATCCACGATCTGACTCCCAATAGCGTCTTGAGCATCGCGAGCTATTTCGTGCTCTGCGAGTGTTTCCTGGGAATCGCACCCAACTGGCTGCTGTGGAAGTCGCTATTCCTCGTGAGGAGGAACGTGGGGAAGAGCAAGCAGGTGTACCCAGTCGGCGGCTTCGGCATCCAGGTGCGTGGCGACACCTCCTACTTCCAGATGAAGAAGTCCGACTCCGTCCAGGGCTGGCGGAAGAAGTGGTTCTACATCAGGTGCGACCAAGCAGGGCTTCCTGAATTCGCGGCTGATCGCGAGTTGCGGAAGACGAACGCGTGGGCGCACCCGCTGTCGAAGGAGGACAGGGAGGCGACTCAGCCCTTGCTGACGCTACTTCGTGGCCTTCTGAAGAGTCTCGGGCGCGAGACGGGTGGAATTCACCTCATCGCCACCTTCTTCAGGCTTCGGGTGCAGCCGCTCCGCAGTCGCGTCCACCCGATGTGGGCGCGTGAGGATGCTGGCAATGAGCTTGATGATGACGCAGTCGAGTCGAAGGTGAGGAGCATCACTAGTCTCCGAGCCGCTGACCCGTGCAACGTCAAGTGCCCAGTCGAGCCATATGGGCCTAATAATCCTGTGCCTGAGGTGAGCTTCGTTTGCTTTGTCTTGTATCTTCTTCTGTCGAATCCTTTTGCCTTACTCGAACGCTTCATTTTGCTGACAGGGTCGTTCGAGCTACGTCAGTCTTCCTCCGTTGATGGAGAATGGACCTCATGAAGAGGCAGAGTTCCCTGAGACGAGGTTGATGACGATGAAGTTCCCTCCGCCACCTCTCCGAGTGAAGAGTTGGAGGAGGATGATGAAGACGAGGAGCCGCTGCGGAAGCGGCAGAGGCGAAAGGGTGGCGACTCTGGTTCTGCCTCGTCGCCTGTGAAGGAGGCGGGTGTGATCGAGGAAGAGACGAGCGAGTCCTCTTCGGGTGCTAGGCACCCGAGTGACCTGGCTGAACCTTTGGTCGTGCCTCCACTCGGCTCTGCACCGCCGACCGAGTTCGCGAGGATGGCCTCCGTCTCCTTGGGAGTGAAGATGATGATGTCGTCAGGTTAGTCGCATAACCTTTGCTTTGTTTTTGTCGAGTGTGCTTTTTCACTTGCGGGTCCTTGAATTGAGTTTTCTTGTCACAGCGACCGTACCGGCGCTGCTGTTTCTTCCCCTCGTGAGATGGAGCACACTTCTGCTCCCATGATCGAGCAGACTGCGAGGACGACCGGAGAGGAGGCTCTGGCGGGTGACGTTTTGGCCTTGAAGGCTTCGACCTCCGCCATGCCTGAGAGGTCTGCTGATGCGACTCCGGTTGACGCTGGGCTGCTTGAGCATGTAAGTGTTCTTCGACTCCTTCTGCAAGATCTGTATCGGGTGCGCGTACAGCGCTCCCGATGGGAGTAGCCCCCGAAGATGCGCGTGACTGGAATAGTCGGGCGCAGATTGATGTCTTGTGTTTCCTGCAGCCATTTTATCGCCAGCAGATGGAGGGAGCCGCAGCCTTCGTTCGCATGGAGCAGGAGAGGGATCAGCTCCGCACTGCTCTGGAGCAAGCGAATAGTAAGTGTGAACCCTTGTGTTCGAGGGGTGCTTCGACTGCCTTTATTGCTAACTTTGCTCCGTTGATCCGTAGGCGAGAAGGAGAGCATGAAGACGCGGGTCGCGGAGCTGGAGAAATCGCTGGGTGAAGCCCAAGAGCGGGAACAAGCTCGGGCTGATCTGGAGAAGACCCAGGTCGACCGCTTGCTCGCACTCGCAGATGTTGTTGGAAGTAAGTTTTTCGGCTCAGTGCCTACTTTGCCTTTTTTCGACTTTTGACGTCTTACGGGTGTGGATTTCTTTTGAACAGAGAATTGCGGAGGTGCTCCTCCAGAAGGGACTTCTAGCGAGAGTGTCGGTTTGGCGGAGGCTGTTGGCTTCGTCGACCGCGTCTGCGCGTATGCATCGGCAGCGCTGCAGCAGTCGACGGCGGCACTGCAGAAGTCGACGGAGGCCTTAGCGACTGTGCACCGGAATATCTTTCCCAACCAGCCACCACCAGCTGCTGTTGACGCACTCGCGGCTCCATTCGAAGGCAATTCGAATGTCCTGGCGGACTTCACGCGCGCGCAGACGGTACGCGGCTCAGAGCTCACTTTCCAGCTGCTTCTTGGTCACCAAGTCGTAGGTGATTTTGAGAAGGTTGTCAGCGACTTCCCTCGGAAGCCTGATGGCAGAACCGCGTCCCTTAGCGGTGTGAAGGTGCAGGCGAGTCAGCTAGCTGCGAAGTTGGTCGCCACCTTCGAGAAGAGGATTGCCAAAGCTGCAGAGTTGGCTGCTAGGAAGAGCCGTTCCCAGTCGGAGTCTGCGATGTAGACTTTTCTTTTAGGATTCTTCTGCTTTTGGTTCTTGAGTCTGTAATGCACTTTATATTGTGCGAGTGAACATGCTGATGATGAAATGTGAATTCGCTCCCTCGGGGGTGCAGTCGCCGAGTCTTTTTTGATATCTGGCTTGGATGAGTTATGTTGATTCTTTTCCTGGCTTGACGCTGTCAATTCTTGGCAGTCTGATATGGGCGAAGCTCCTGACGTTGCTGGAACGACTGGCGCGGACGATGAGGAGGATACCACTTCGGCTGCGCCTACTCGTCGCCGCCGTCAAGCTCCTCCAGCTCCTGTGCGAAGCGTAAATGACCAGAGAGTGATCACCTTCATGAGGAACAAGGTGGTTGAGCTCGAGTCGAAGCTGAAGAGTGCTGAGTTGGAGCTGGAGCGATTGAGGTCGCGGCCCGTTGCGCCGTTCTCCCAGCGTGAAGAGTTTCTGCTTGGCGAGATGGACTTGATCAGTCGACAGCTGCAAGGTTGGCTTCTAGCGTTTTTGCTTCGGCTTCTGTGTCTACTTGCTATGCTTAATGCTTGGCCTTGATGCAGATGTGAACTCTGACTTGAAGGCTGAGCAGCTTCGAGTGGACGAGCGAGTAGAGAAAGAGGCCGCCGGTGACTCACCCGAAGCGCGCCAGTTTTGGTCGAACAAATCCAGAGGTAGTATACTGGCACGAATGCTGGATCGCACCTGGCGGGCTGCTGTGCTCTTAGAAGGTTGCAGAAAAACCCTCTGGCAGATCAACAAGGTGTACTTTCCTCACAACGAGCAGCCGAATGGACTGACTGCGCTTCTGGAGAGGTTCCGTGAAGGCAGTGCGTTGAAGGAAGTCGTGCACGCTCAACTTGTTGCCGGGGCGAACGTGGCGTTGGCATACGTTCGACTGCACCGGCCTAATCTTCCATTGCACAAGGTGCTTGACGGCTTGCCTGGAGAGGGTGACTATGCCGATACTCTTGCGGCTGCGCGCCAGATGATTCAGCAGGTCCAGAACTTTAGCGAGCACCTTGTAGGGCCACTTGATGCGCCAAAGGGCGAGCCTGTAGAATAAGAGCAGTAGAGTGCTGTTGCATAGCGTTAGCTTGTAAAAGAAATTTTTCCAAGTGGAAATATGAGTGTATGTATGTCGAGGTGGGGGTAGCCCCCGAGTTAGTAAATTGTATCTTGTAGACTCTGTAAACCTGTATGGCGCAGCCCCCGAGCGGATCGAGTGCGGCCTAGGATTTTGAATTAGACCTGTGCGGCGCAGCCCCCGAGTGCTTCGAGTGCGGCCGAGGTGTATCGAGTCAGACTTGTGCGGCGCAGCCCCCGAGTGCGTCGGGTGCGGCACTTTGACTTGGACCTGTGCGGCGCAGCCCCCGGGTGCTTCGGGTGACGTCCAAAGGTTTTGCGAGTGACCTGTATGGCGCAGCCCCCGAGTGCTTCGGGTGGCGACCTAGGTTTTCGAGTTGGACCTGTATGGCGCAGCCCCCGAGTGCGTCGGGTGCGGCCTAGGTTTGACTTAGACCTGTGCGGCGCAGCCCCCGAGTGCTTCGGGTGACGGCCAAGGATTTTGCGAGTGACCTGTATGGCGCAGCCCCCGAGTGCTTCGGGTGCGGCCTAGGTTTAGACCTGTGGCGCAGCCCCCGAGTGCTTCGGGTGGCGACCTAGGTTTTCGAGTTGACCTGTATGGCGCAGCCCCCGAGTGCGTCGGGTGCGGCCTAGGTTTGACTTAGACCTGTGCGGCGCAGCCCCCGAGTGCTTCGGGTGCGGCCAAGGATTTTGCGAGTGACCTGTATGGCGCAGCCCCCGAGTGCGTCGGGTGCGGCCTAGGTTGACTTAGACCTGTGCGGCGCAGCCCCGAGTGCTTCGGGTGGCGGCCAAGGATTTTGCGAGTGACCTGTATGGCGCAGCCCCCGAGTGCGTCGGGTGCGGCCTAGGTTTGACTTAGACCTGTGCGGCGCAGCCCCCGAGTGCTTCGGGTGGCGGCCTAGGTTTTTGAGTTGAACCTGTATGGCGCAGCCCCCGAGTGCGTCGGGTGACGGCCTAGGTTTATGTTGCTTTTTGACTAAAAAAGTAAAGGGGAGAGCTTGTTCCACAAATCACTTCATTGATTTTTGCGAGCAGGCCGCCTCATTAAAACCCTTCCAGTCCCCTCAGGTACCCTGGTAAGGGAAAGAGTGCGTCTGGAACCTGCCGCTTCTTGAGATAGTACACTTTGTTACAAGGGGGAGTCGATTAGGCGTAGAAGCGGCGCAGTTGCGCCACGTTCCACGGGTTGCTGCAGACTGTCCCTGTCTTCGAGTCCTTCAGGCGGTAAGCTCCGCCGCCAATTGCCTCTGTCACGATGTATGGACCTTCCCACGGGGAGGCTAGTTTGTGCACCTTCTTCTGTTTGAGGCGGAGGACAAGGTCTCCGGGGACGAACGCTCTGGGCCGCAGTCGCCGTCCGTGATAGTTGCGTAAGTCTTGCTGATATACGGCTGTGCGGGTAAGGGCGATGTCGCGTGCTTCGTCCAGGGTATCCATGTCGTCCTCGAGTGCTTCTTCTGCCTCGGACTCGTCGTAGGCCACCACTCGGGGTGCATCGAACTTGATGTCGCATGGCATGACTGCTTCTGCGCCGTAGACCATGAAGAATGGCGTGTACTGAGTGGATCTGTTTGGCGTAGTGCGCAGGCTCCACAACACAGACGGCAGCTCCTCAACCCAGGCGCCTGCGGCGCGCTTCAATGGTACTCGCAGGCGCTTCTTGATGCCCTTGCAGACTAAACCATTGGACTTTTCGACTTGCCCGTTGGACTGCGGGTGCGAGACAGATGCGTAGTTGAGTTTGATGCCTTGCTCGGAGCAGAAGTCCTTGAACTCTTCGGCTGTGAAGTTCGTGCCGTTGTCGGTGATGATGCTGTGTGGCACTCCGAACCTGAAGATGATCGACCTGATGAAGTTAACTGCCGAGGAGGCAGTCGAACTTGTGATAGGCACGGCTTCGATCCACTTCGTGAACTTGTCGACTGCCACCAGGAGATGCGTGTGTCCTCCTGGCGAGGACTTCTTGAGTGGACCCACCATGTCGAGCCCCCATTGAGCGAAGGGCCAGGCAAGTGGGATGGTCTTTAGTGCTGAAGCTGGTGCGTGCGGCTTGTTGGCGAACTCCTGGCAGCCGAGACATTTCCTCACGAGTTCTTCTGCGTCTTGCATTGCGGTGGGCCAGTAGAATCCGGCTCGTAAAGCTTTGGCCACTAAGGCTCGACTGCTGGCGTGGTGCCCGCAGATGCCAGCGTGGATCTCGAGTAAGATGGCTTGACCGTCGACTGGGTCGACGCACCTTTGGAGTACTCCTGAGATGCTTCGCTTGTATAGCTCCCCCTTGATGATGGTGAAGCCTTTCGAACGGCGAATAATGCGCTTGGCTTCGACTGAGTTGACTGGCAGTCTCTGGTGCAGCATGTACGCCAGATATGGGCTCGTCCAGGTGGGCTCGATGAGCAGAACCTCCATTGGCTCCTTCTCTTTGCCTGGCGGGTCGGCGGTGCTCGTTGATGGTGTGGAGGATCCGGGCGTGGGTCGAAGTTTGACAGACCGCTGCGTGATGCGCTCAAGGAAGACGCCGGGTGGCACCTGCGCCTTGTCTGAGCCCAGGTTGGCGAGGGCGTCGGCTTCCTCGTTGCTTTCGCGGCCGATGTGCCGCAACTCGCAGCCGTCGAAGGTGCCCTCCAGCTGGTTGTACAGGTCTCTGTAGGCGATCATGTTGTCGGCGATGGCGTCACAGGCCTTCATGGTTTGCTGCACGACGAGGTAGGAGTCGCCGTAGATCATGAGGTGAGTGGCGCCGCAGTTCTTGGCCATTCGCATGCCATGGATTAGGGCTTCGTACTCAGCCTCGTTGTTGGAGGGTGTTGGGAAGTCCATCTGTAGCACGTACTTCAGCTTGTCGCCTTTGGGGGAGATGAGGATGACTCCTGCCCCGGCTGATCTGAACTTTTTGGAGCCGTCGAAGTACATTGTCCATGCGTTGGACAGGTCGGGGACATCTGGCAGCTGGGCTTCTATCCACTCGGTGGTGAATTCTGGGAGCACTTGGGCCTTGATTGACTTCGGGTGAGCGTATTTCAGCCCCCAGGGTCCTAGCTCGACGACCCACTTAGCGACTCGTCCTGTCGCGCATTGGTTGGTCAGGATGTCGGAGAGCCCGGAGGAGCTTACCACCGTGATCGGGTGCTCGGAGAAGTAATGGATTACTTTCCTTGAAGTCATGAAAACTCCGTAGGCCAGCTTCTGGTAGTGCGGGTAGCGCTGCTTGGACAGGGTCAACACCTCGCTAAGGTAGTAGACGGGTCGCTGAACAGGGTAACTGTGTCCTTCTTCTTCTCGTTCGACTACGAGTACCGTGCTGACCACCCTGTTTGTGGCTGACACGTAGAGGTATAGCGGCTCGTTCTCCAGTGGAGCCACCAGTACTGGGGAAGTCGTGAGTGTTTTCTTGAGTTGGTCGAACGCGACTTGCGCTTCTTCTGTCCACTCGAACTTGTCTGTCTTTTTCATCAGTTGGTAGAAAGGCAGGGCCTTTTCTCCCAACTTACTTATGAACCGGCTGAGAGCTGCGACTCGGCCGGCTAGGCGTTGCACCTCGTGAAGCTTGGTCGGTGCTGGCATTGCGAGTATGTTTTGCACCTTCTCAGGGTTGGCTTCGATTCCTCTTGCAGAGACGAGGTACCCAAGCAGTTCTCCGGCTGGCACGCCGAAGACACACTTGTCTGGGTTCAGCTTGATCTGATACTCGTCGAGGGCGGCGAAGACCTTGCGGAGGTCGGCGATGAGGGTGTCCTCCTTGCGGGTGGTGACGACGATGTCGTCGACGTAGACTTGGACGATCTGCCCGATGAGCCCTTTGAGGCATGCTTGCATTGTGCGCTGGTACGTGGCACCAGCGTTCTTCAACCCGAAGGGCATCGTCTGGTAGCAGAAAACGCCGTCGGGTGTGATGAATGCTGTCTTCTCCTCATCGTCGACGTTCAGTCTGATCTGCTGGTAACCTGAGTAGGCGTCCAGGAAGGACAGGCGTTCGCAGCCTGCAGTCGAGTCGATGATCTGATCTATCCGCGGGAGCGGGAAATGGTCCTTGGGGCAGCATTTGTTGAGGGCGGTGAAGTCGACGCACATGCGGAGTTTCTTCGTCTTCTTCTTCTCCACTAGGACGGGTTGGCGACCCAGTCCGAGTCCTTGATCTCTCGGATGAACTTGGCATTCAGCAGTCGATCGATTTCTCTGCTGATTTCGTCTCGCTTGGGCCCGGAAAAGCGTCGCATGGCCTGTTTGACGGGTCTGGCGTCCTTGTGGACCTTTAAGGAGTGCTCGGCGAGGTTCCTGGGTATTCCTGGCATGTCAGAGGGTTGCCATGCGAAGATTCTCCAGTTCTCACGTAGAAACTCGACGAGCGCGCCTTCCTATGCGGGAGTCAGACTCGACGATACTTTGACCGTCTTGCTGGCGTCAGTCGGGTGGACCTGATGGGTCGTTGTGTCGTCAGCCGCGTTGAAGGCAGCGTCCTTGGCTGGTTTCTTGCGGGCTGGGAAGATGGTCTTGTCGTTGTCGACTGCCATTGCCTCGAAGTGCTCTTCGACTCCGAAGAATTCGGAGATCTTGCTGAACTCGCGGTCGCAGCTGTTGGAGCGGTCGAAGTCGCCGTGCACCGTGATGACGCCCTTGGGTCCAGGCATCTTGAGCATGAGGTAGGCGTAGTGAGGTACCGCCATGAATCTGGCGAAGGTTGGGCGCCCGAGTATCGCGTGGTACTGCGACTTCCAGTCGACTACCTCGAAGTCGATCGACTCCCTCTTGAAGTTTTCGGGTGTGCCGAAGATGACGTCGAGTGTGATCGTTCCCATGGGCGTGACTGCTTGCCCTGGTACTATGCCATGGAAGGTGGTCTCTGATGCCGCCAAGTCCGTCGTTGGTCTGTTTATCCTTCTGAGGGTGTCGGCAAAGATGATGTTAATGCCACTGCCTCCATCCATGAACACCTTTTTCAGGGTGTAATCTCCGATCAGAGCTTCGACTACCAGAGCGGCGTGCCCGGGTCGTGGTACTGCAGGCGGGTGATCTGCTCTGGAGAAAGTGATTGGTGTCTCTGACCCTCTCAGGTAGTCGGGTACTGCAGGTGGACAGGTGATGGCTTGGAAAACTGGCGAGTGATAATCTTCTGGTCCTGTTTGAGGGGCGCCCCTTCTGTATCATGTTGAGTTGTCCGCGTGCCGCTGGATATGCGTCCTGGATCACCGGTGGGGCATCTTGCTGTGGCTGCTGCTGCTGCTGCAGAAAGGCTCCCGCCGCCTGTGCTGGATTGGCGATGCGGGTGCGGGTGCTGCCTGGATGGCCAGCTGCGCGGCTGGCTGCGCTGCGGGTGCTGGAGTGACTATCTTCTGCGGCAGTGCTTTCAACAGGTGGTTGGATCCCCACTTGCCCGTTTCCGGGTTCCTGAACATGTGGTGCCTGCAGGGTTGTTCCAGCTCTTCCGCTGGGCTTAGAGTGCGTTTCTGCCACTCGCGTTTATGGCCTCCGTCGCTGCGGTAGCTGCTGCCGCCGCTTCGGTTGTACTGCCCCTGGCTGTATTGGCGACTCTGGTCACCGCCGCTTCGACTGTACTGTGCATGGTTGTACTGGCGACTGCTGTCGCGCGCTTCATCCTCACGGGGGGTTTGGAATCCCGCCGCTACTAGCTCGATTGAGTCGTTGCCGTTGTAACGCGGCTTCTTCTTGTGGCGCCCTTCTCGCCAGTTGCTTGGTCCGGCTTCGTCCTTCGGAGTAGTGTGAACTATTGCGGACCGAGTCCTCTCCGTCTGCCCACTGGTTTGCTATCTTCATGACCTCGATCATGTTTTTCGGCCGGAGCCTACCAAACTCCTCGCGGAGGTCGCGGCGGGAGACGCCGTGCATGAAGGCATCCATCACTCGGTCCTCCGAGGCGGTCTCCATGGTGTTGCGGAGCAAGGTCCAACGCTGGATGTATGACCGGAGCGGCTCGTCCGTCCTTGCTTGCATGCTTGTAGCTCGACGAACGTCGTCGGTCTCGAGTACGTCCCCAGGAAGGATTTAACGAAGGCTTCCGCGAACTCGTCCCACGTCCTGAAGGCGTTCTTGGGTTGAGTGTTGAGCCACCCACGTGCAGAGCCCGTGAGCATCAGCTGGATGTACTGCATGGCCGTAGTCGAAGTACCGCCCTGGCAGCTGCAGGCTATGAGGTAGTCTTCTAGCCAGAGTCTTGGGTCCTGCTTCCCGTCGTACTTGACTGCTTCTGCCGTGAGCTTGAAGCCCTTGGGCATTCTTGTGTCGCGTATGTTGAAGCTGAAGCATGCGGCGCCGCACGGCTCGTAGTCGCCGTCGTTGCGGTCGTAGTCGAGTTGGACGTGCTGGTCGGCCGCTGGATGCGGCTGCGGTCTACCGTCCTTTGTGTGATGACGTTGCGGAGGTCTTCACCTGGCTGCGGTTGTCGCAGTTGTCTTGTCGCCGGGGCTGCGAGTGCTGCGGGCTCGTGGTCGCGGCGATCTCGATCTTCACGCGCTTTTTCTGTCGGCGCCTTGTTTACCAGTGCGTCTTCGAGTGCCTTGATAGACATGATCTGCTGCTTGTGGAGGAGAGCGCGCGAGTCGCCCTCAGGCGGCTGTGTCAGCCGCAGGTATGTTTCGACTGCCATGAGTGCGGCTCCGGGTGTCTTGGGGACGGGTATTCCGTCTGCGTCTTCTATGTATGATGACTCGAGGTTGCGGGTGACTCTAGCGCGGTCGACCTCCGTCATCAGGGGCACGCGGGCTCTGTGGCGCCTTGCTCCTTGCGAGACCTCTGTTGAGGCAGTGAACGAGTAAGCGGCCCTCCTGGCGCTCGACGCGTCGGCCTCCTCCTTGCGTCGGAGGAGCTCGGCCTTCTCTGCGCGGAGTCGTTCGCCTTCCTTCCGCAGCAGGTACTGGACCGCCATAAGGTCCTCCCGGGGTGCATCCGGTGGGGGGTATGTGCCGTCCTCGACGTGCTTCAGGGCTTTGATTGCCATGTCGCGGGTGATGGTGAGTCGCGTCACCTGGTCCGGCATGACCACCTCCAGTGGGTATGCGGGTTCGTCGTCGTTGCCCTGCGGCCTCTGGCCGATCATGAAGACTTGCGCGGGGTAGATCTGGGCAGTGGGACGGGTGCTGCCACTGCTGCTTCCTTCGTCCGAGCCGTGCTCGGAGCTGAAAATGGGTGCGACGTGGTGGACACCACAGTCGCCGCCGAGGCTCCTTCCCTGGAGTTTCGCGACCTTCGCCGCGGACGTGAGGAGTGATGTCGCTGTCGTCGACGTGGGCGCGATTGGCTTGTTGACGATCTTGCGAGTCGATGGAGACGCGAGTGGCGTGGATGAGAACGGCGCGACCTTCGTTGCGCGCGAAGGCGTGGTCGACGTAGTCGAAGTTGATGCAGATCTTGGCCTTGCCAGCGACGCGATCGAGGTAGTTGAAGTAGACTCGATCCGCGCGGTGGTCGACGAGGTGGTCGACGTAGTCGTAGCAGATGCGATCTCCGTGGTAGCCGGAGACGCTGGTGGCGCGGCCGCGTTGGGCGCGATCTCTGCCGCAGCGGAGGCGGTCGGAGTAGTCGAGGCGGACGCGATCTTCTCAGCAGTCGAAGATGCTCGCCGCAGTCGCAGCAGATGCGATCTCCGCAGCAGGTGGGGGCGTGGTTGGCGCAGCCGCGGCAGATGCGGGTGCCACCACCGCAGGCGGTGCGATCGCCGTGGATCTGAGTACTCCACAGCTGTCTACGAAGTAGTGCATGGTACCGAAGGTGAGGCACATACCTACGTGCAGATCGGCGTACACCGAGCGGTGGGCCGGCGGGTGGAAGGTGTACTCGAAGGAGCCGAAGCAGATTGGCTCCTTGGTGATGCAGACGTCGGTCTTCAAAGTTTGGAGCCGGTGCGACCATGGTTCCAGCGCTCGTTCTTTCCCACAGACGGCGCCAATTGACGAGGTGTGGACTCGGCAAATCCCTGGGTGTGTACCCCGGGTTGATTGAGGGGGAGAGAGTGAGCGCTGGTGATCACGACGGCTGACAAGCGAGGCGTTTTACCCAGGTTCAGGCTCCCGGAGGATAACACCCTACTTCCTGCTTGTCTGGTTATTGATGGCGAGTTGTGGCTACAATGGCGAGATGGCAATCTCGCTAGGGTTTGTGTGGCGGCTATGAGCGTACCCTCGAACGAGGACCCTCCTAGCCTTTATATGGTAGGCTAGGTCTCGGGTGAACGGTGCTGATGGCACTTACAAGATAGGTATGAACCTCATGACCTAGTCAACTAACTTGGGCCGCAGGTATCCTTGCTGGGCTTTCCTTGGGCTTTCATAGTCTTGGCGTGACCCAGGTACCTTCACCGTGGGATAGTCGAAAGGTAGCCCCACGACACAGCTGCCAGCAGATCTCGCAATCTTGGCAAGGGCATCCGCAACTATGTTGCTCTCTCTTTTGGTGTGGCAAATACGTGAATCACGTAAGTTCTTCAGAATTCTCTTGATCTCCTCATTCGTAGCCCAACACGTACTGTCAGGTTCCGTAGAGTTAAGCGCATCAATGACGGATTTGCAGTCCATCTCTAGGATGATCCTTTCATGGCCCATGCCTTCAAGGACCCTGACGCCCATCAGAGCAGCCCTCGCCTCTGCATTTTTGGTGTCAGCACAGCGGGGGATAGGACTGCAAGCTGCGAACATGACCTTTCCCAGATGGTCTCTCGCCACGGCACCCGCACCACCCGGAACTGAGCTGTTGATGAAGGAAGCATCTGTGTTGAGTTTTAACCAGCCAAAAGGGGCAGCGCACCAGGCAGAATTCTAGGTTGCTGCAGCCTTTGTGGTATCAGCCGGTGCAGCATCTAGCACAGGAGCTTTGCCCTTTCTGTCTTTGGGATAGGATACAACCTCCAGTTCGACACCGGCGTAAGTCAGCAGGAAGTTTACCGAATGATCTATCGTTTCCTTGCCTTCTTGGTGGACGATGTCATTTCGTAGATGCCACGCGCGCCATAGCACCATAAGCACTCTAGCTTTTGACAGTTTGTCAAGCCGGGCCAGGAGGATTTGCAGCCAATCTTTTCCTATAAATCTGAAGAGTTGTTCATCTGGCAGGTCCCAATGCTTTCGCATGGCATGGCGGAGGGCCGCTGCCTTTGTGCACTGCACCGTGGCGTGGTAGGAATTCTCGGTGTCAGTACCACATATAGGGCAGCAGCTGTCCACTTCCAGTTTTCTCCTCCATTTGTTGAGCTGTGTTGCAAGCGAGTCAGTAGCAACGCTCCATCCAAAGACCTAGATTTTTGGCTTCCAGATATCGTCCCAAAGGGAGCGATCGCCGCTGGGAACAGAGCTAGAGCCACAGATGTCCCGGTCGAGGTGTTTCTGTTTTAGAGCGAGGCGATAGGCACTTTTAAGTTTTAACCGTGAAGGAGCCGTTCTTCTCGTAGTGCCAAGCCACACGATCGGCCACTCCCAGCTGCGGAAGTTGTATACTTAGGATGGCTTGGACATCATTATCAAAGAAAAGCTCACGAAGAAGGGGAATGTTCCAAGTTTGGCTGCTGACGTTGATCAGTTGGTTAACCCAACGTCGTCGAGAATTCTTTTTCACAACTGTAATTTTCAGACCTTCTTCTCTCGCCAGCCACTGGTCACGCAAGATTTGAGTGTTCTTCCCGTCACCAATGCGGCTTATGATACCTTTTTTCAGAAGCTCCAGACCAAACTCGACCCCCTTCCATACCGGAGATGGATCCGAAGCAAAGGACATGTCCAAGATGTTTCCGTGAGGGTAGTATCTGGCCTTGAGAACTCTGGCACACAAACTCGAGGGCTTTTGAATCAAACGCCAGGCCTGTCTGGCAAGCATAGCTTGATTGAAGGGCATCATTTCACGAAAGCCCAATCCACCCTTACTTTTTTTGTTTTGTCTGGTTGTCCCAAGCTGCCCAATGCACCTTCCTTTTGTTCTTGTCATCTCCCCACCAGAAGTCTCTAATTAATTTTTCATAGTCCTCACAGAAGCTAGCTGAAAGCTTGAAGACACTCATGACATGTGCGGAAAGAGCTTGAGCTACTGATTTAACCAGAGTACCTTTGGCAGCATGTGACATGAACATCTCTTCCCAGTTTGTTAGCCTTTTGGTGAACCTTTTCATAATAGGTTGGAAACAGCCATTCTTCATTCTTCCTTCAGGAGTTGGGAGACCGAGGTATTTTTCCTCAAAGGTACTAGAGGAAATACCCAAAGTGTTTTTTATCTCAAGCTGTGTTGACGAAGGACAAACAGTGCTGAAAAGAATAGAGCACTTGCTAGAGCTCACCAGCTGACCCTTGCATCTCTGAAAAAACTTCAGAGCGCTATCAGCAGCCCTAGCCTCCTCTGGCGTGGCTTTGAAAAAGAGGAGGCTGTCATCGGCAAACAACAGGTTTGAAATCCCAGGGGCATTCCTCGCAACCTTTAAAGGAGTGATTCTCCCCTCTGCAGCTTCTTTTTTAAGGATGCAAGACAGTGCTCCCCCCACAAAAAGAAACAGAAATGGACTTAGTGAATCACCTTGTCTTAGGCCACGTGTAGGTGTGAATAAATCCAGGGCGTGGCCATTAAGTCTGACAGAAAAACGAACAGATCGCGCACAGGTCATAACCCAGTTGGTCCATCTATCACAGAAGCCCAATTTCAGCAATGCCATTTCCAGTACTCTTATGCCCCACAATTTTTCAATGAATTGATGGTTCGACTTGTAAACAGTTCATACCCAACAATTTCATTCTATTTCGATGAATGTACTTGTAGCAACACCGCCACACAGTTTGTTAAGAGAAGTACTGCTGCTCGGAGTCTCCACAAAAGCCCAGTCCAAACGCTGCTAATCGAGGGCGGGCTATCGTGGAAAAGATTGGATTACGACGGTGCACTGTGAAAGAGATCTGATGCTACTCCGAGCAATGGCACTTGCCCTAACGTACGAATGAATGCAGAGGGAATTCCCCGAAGAAAAATAAGGCTGGCCATCTCCACGTTGGACCCGTCCGTCCCAAAAGTGCAACCTCAGACTTTCTCTGGGTAGTTCATATTTATAGTGATTTTGGACCAAAATACTTAGAGCTCATATTCTCTTTTGTATGAGTGGGTGCACCCACTTTGAAACATCATGTACACCTGCACAATTTTACAGTAGGGATCATACATGCACCGCGCATATGTCATTATTTTTGATATGTTGGGTGCACACCTTCTAACATGTTGCACATGTATTTATTTTTGCTTCAGAGTTTATTGAGACGTACAAGTGTGTCTTTCCTATTGTTTGTGTCCAGACATACAACTATACAAAATTTCCTCCGAATATTACCATTCTTCTCTGCAGCCAGATTTTTATTTGAGTGAAACTATGTATATTTATCATTTGACAATTATTATTTTTCATAAAGATTCTGGACAGCATTTAACAAATCCTCTACAGCGCTATACAACACATCCAATTCGACAGACCTCTATGTGTCATTCTATTATCTTTGTCCAAGCTATTAGTTTTCCTTCTGAAAGTAATGTCGAAGGGAGGTAGGGTTATAACTTGTACTACAAGGACAATCAAAAGTTAACTGGTTTTAATATTTCTGGGATAAGAAGCAGGAACCCTTGACTGAGATGGCTGAAAGATGTCAAATGACGATGATGGTAGTGATCTCCTGGATGCCATAGGAGAATCAGTCAGTAGGGGCTCATAAACTGAGCTCTTATTCTTCACTGGCGTGGTCAAAATGGAATTGGTCGCAGCGTTATCCTTCTCTGGTCTCAGTTGGGATTCCAGATTTACCAGGGTGTACATTGGCCCACGTGATCGCTCGGCCTTCTGAAGAATGTTAATGGCACTAGGTCTGTATGAATATCTGAAATATTTCAAAGCTAATACAGGACCCATGCCAACTCCACTGATTAGCTGAAACATTGACACCATATCGTCGTGAGGAATACATGCGGATTTATATAACACCAAGCAAAATAATGTGATAGTAATACTTACCAGCATTGTTATCCAGTACGATGGCTGTCTGCAAAGGCGGAACATGATAGTGTACATCCCTGCAGATGGTATGCTGCTGATGCATAAATTTATGATGTAGAAAGCAGCAAAGTTTCCCCATATCGCCAGAAATTGCAGAAATGTGAAAGAACTGCAAAATGGAAAGACATGTTAGAAAAGGTATAATCGACAATGCAGAAGTTGAGTTATAAGCGTTATGATTCAAGTTTTTGCTTCCTTACTTCATCTCCACTGTCACAACAAACGCCTGCAACCAAATGCTTCCTGAGAGGGCAACCATTGACAACTCCTCCATCTCACTTTTTTCATTGGCATACGCATGAATGGTGATTAAGAAAACAGCAATTGCCTGAAATCAACCGAGAAAAGAAGTAACTCTCATCAGCCACGTCAAAATCTGTACATGGGCATTCCAAATTAGGTGGGTTCAGTCTCCCATCTTTTTTCTATTTTAACAAGATAACCAAGAAATATCATACTAATTCTTAGTTGGCGGATTAACTTCAGTCCACCGCTAGAAATAATGTGTAGATAGCACAGCACCAACCAACGACAATACAAGAAACACACATTTTGTATTAGTGCAAGGGACAAGTGTAGATAGCAAGTAGATATCGGCTACTTATTGCAAGGGCAAAGGAGGATGGCCAAGTAGGAGGCCTTATACCTCATTTGGTTGAGGGAGGGGTCTCCATTCTGCAGTATGCGGACGATACTATCCTATTCATGGAACATGATTTAGATAAAGCAGTTAATATGAAGCTAATTCTTTGTATTTTTGAGCAACTCTCCGGCCTAAAGATAAATTTCCACAAGAGTGAGATTTTTTTGTTTTGGTAAGGCCAAGGAAGTAGAAGAGCAGTACAAGCATATTTTTGGATGCGAGTCTGGCTCTCTACCCTTCAAATACCTAGGTGTTCCAATTCATTATAGGAAATTACGAAATGCAGAATGGTATCCAGTTGAGTGTCATTTTGAAGGCAAATTGGGCTGCTGGAAGGGTAAGCTACTCTCATATGGAGATCGTCTTGTCCTCATAAATTCTGTGTTAACAAGTCTACCGATGTTCATGCTATCTTTCTTAGAGATACCCAAAGGGGTACGGAAAAGACTAGATTTCTATAGATCACGCTTTTTTTTGGCAAAGCGATGAGCATAAGAGGAAATATCGGTTGACTAAATGGAACATTATATGCTGACCGAAAGACCAAGGGGGTCTCGGCATTGAGGTTCTAGAGCTAAAAAACAAGTGTTTACTCAGCAAATGGCTGTTTAAGCTCTTGAATGAAGATGGAGTTTGGCAAGAGCTATTACGAAATCTATACCTAATAATAAAGCAAAAAGGGTTTCTTGGTTCAAAAAGAGAGGTTCTTGGTCCAGCTTTTTTTTTGCCGATTTTACCCCTGTGTTCTCAGAAATATTACCCACCACTGCCACCCATAAGTCATACCTGTTCGTTTTTTTCTTTTCCATGTCATTACCGCAACGTTGAAATTGCCCATGTTGGAATAAACCAAACTGTCCGTATCCAAGTTGAGAACGGGTTGGTTGTTTCCATCGTAGGTGGTCAGGTTTCATAGTTCGAGTCGGTATGTTTATTTCCTTGTACGAGTCAAGGTGCAGGTGTTTGTCTGCTCCTATAAATAAAAAGCCAAAAAGACCTATGAAGCTCACGGGCTGAGGCAAACCAAAATCGTATTTCTACTTGTGTTTCCGGCGACTTGGTTACGTAGCTAGCAGGCTAGCAGCAGAATCGATCAGGTGCTTGATCGTTTAGCTAGCTTGTACGTGCGTGTCCTCCCGGCGGATCGTCGGCGGCCCGTCGGAAGTTACTTGTGGACAGGGGCTAAACCAACAGCCCAGTCCCGATGGATGGCCGCCCACATCTTGAAGAAGTGCACGTAGCTGGAGCCGTCGGGCACGGCGTGGTGCAGCGTCGTGCCGACGCAGATGCCGGCGCCAGGGAACACGGTGAACTGCACGGCGAAGACACCGTGCTTGGGCAGCGTTGGCACGAGGGGCCGGAGCCTCGCGGTGTTGCGCGGGTGGTCGCCGGCGAGGTCGCAAAAGTTGTCTCCGCCAACGACAACCGTGAGACGAATAGAGTCGTTGTCCGAGCACACGACCTCCAGCGGCGCCGCGACCTCGGCCGGCAGCTCGTGCGCGAGCTTGCCGGCCAGCGGGCGGAAGCTGTGCAGCGCGTCGGCGAGTGACGCCTTAAAGAGGGGCAGCTCGCGACTGAGAAAGCCCGGGACGTCGAGGGGGCCGTGTGTGCTGTGGTGTTTGTAGAAGAAGAGGCGCTGCACGGGCGGGAAGTCCCAAAAGAGGAGGTCGAAGAACGTGAGCGGGAGCGCCCGCGGTTGTCCTGCCGCAGGCACCGGAGACGGCCGGACCTCGCATCGCTCTAGGACGGTCACGTGCTGGTCAGCTTGTGCCGGCGCCATTGTTGGCCGATCGAGTGACGTAATGCCTAACAGTCTAACACACTAGCGTCATTTAACATGAGTGCTAACTATTGCAGTCAGTTGAACTCGACAAGAAATTAATTGGTGCAATCTGCAATTCAGTAAAGGCAGAGATGGACAACTGCGTTTGTTGTGTGGTCTCGGTATTGTGTCCATGTACGTAGCAGCCTAGAAACATAATGCGACTTGCAGGTAGAAAAGAACAAGGGCATGGTATTTTCATCCTTGATCCAAGACAATACCAGAATAGAAGAAAATGCACCATGTTATATGCACTTAAAGGCAACAACTAACAAAGAGAAATTTTTGTTTCAGATTTTTTTGTTATTTTTTACATTTCAAATAGGAGGGAGGATACGCCCCATGTTCACTATATTTATGTATGTAGGGTTTGCATAGGGAGATCTACCACAGATCTGCAATCTGAAAGACGTGATAAAATTGTCTTATGTTTGCCACAAGTCTCGTTTGCACATACGAGAAGTTACTTAGTCGGATTTTTATATCCCGTTGCAACGCACGGGCACTTTTGCTATAAATACCTAGGTAATAAGACGTTGGCGCAGGTTGAAGCTGGACCAACAGATTCCCCATTTTGGAAAGGGTTAATTGGATCCATGCCACTCCACAATTCACCACTTGGAGAAATGCCATTACAAAAACCTAAGTTGGAAAAATGCCACTACAACTCTCACATACCTCTACATATGCCATTTTGCTCAACTAAAAACAATAACGCTTCAAAACTACATGTATTGCAGTGTATATCAGTATTTACAGCACTAACCTTTGACCAACAATAGGCAGCACTTCTTAATATTCAGGGCGCCAAAAAATTAAAAAAAATTAATAGCAGGATGACTGCATCGACAGCAGCACGTCCTCCAGCCGCATCGGGGGAGGGTTCAGGATTGTACGGCAGCTGCGACGCGCGAAGGACGGCAGCGGACGGCGGGCTGCTCCGTCCGCCGCCTCGCGCGACGGCGCGAGCTCCTCCGGCCGCAGCCTCGCGTGAGGGAGCTACTCCAGCCGCGCGGCCGCCGAAGCTCCCATCCGCGTCACGCGAGCTGCTCCAGCCATGGCAGAAGCCGGTCGCCGCCGCCGCCGCCGCCGCCGTGTCTAGTTCGTCTCGCATCTCAAGTTTGGGGAAAGTGCTGGGTCCGTCCCACACGCGAGGGTTTCAAGGATTTTGGTGTGCCTTTTTTTTCTCTTTGGTGTCCGTACAGGAATTCAAGTGAACATACGGCAATACGGGAGTATAGGGGCTGTATATGAACAGGTATTGAAAGGAATGGCATATGTAGAGGTATGTGAGAGTTGTAGTGGCATTTTTCCAACTTGGGTTTTGTAATGGCATTTCTCCAAGTGGTGAATTGTGGAGTGGCATGGATCCAATTAACCCTTTTGGAAAGGCCTTATGAGGGTTAAAGAAGAGTTCTTTAATAGAGGTTTTTTCAAAATTGGTAATGGGGAAGGTACCAGGTTTTGGGAAGATACGTGGTTAGGAGATACACCACTTCAACACCAGTATCCATCATTATACAACATTGTGCAGCAAAAAATGTTTCGGTTCATGATGTTTTTAATGGGGCGCCACCTTTAAATGTGAGTTTTAGGAGGGCTCTGATCGGAGAACGGTGGGACACATGGTCACACTTATGCCTTCGATTAATGGATATTAACTTGACAGATAACACAGATATTTTTGTTTGGAAACTTACCACTAATGGTGTTTTTACGGTGAAATCCATGTATGAGGATTTGATGAATGGACATACTAGATTTTTGCGTAAATACTTGTGGAAGTTAAAAATTCCCCTCAATATAATTTTTTTCATGTGGTTCCTCAACAGGAAGGTCTTGCTTACAAAGGACAACTTAATAAAAAGAAATTGGCATGGATGCACTAAATGCTCTTTTTGTGGCTGTGAGGAGTCTGTAGATCATTTATTCATCACGTGTCCTTTTGCTAGATTAATATGGCGTGTGGTGTTTTGTACTTACAATATCCCTCCACCCGCTAATGTTTCCAATATGTTTGGAAATTGGTTGAATGGGATTGATAAAAAGACCAAAGCTAGAATTCGTATCGGCGTTTCAGCTATATGTTGGTCTATATGGAATGGAAGGAAAAATTTGGTTTTTAACAGGAAAACAAATTTTCATGTCTTACAGGTTATCAATATGGCGACTTACTGGATCCAGCTATGGGCTACCCTGCTTACTTCGGACCAGCAGGAACTTATGGTTTCTCGATGCGCGCGGCTCCTGTTGGTGGCAGAGGAGTTTTTCTCCCGACATACGTGGCAGCATATTAGGCAACTTTTGTAGTTGATACTATGTTGCTCTTTCGTTGGTTGATACATGTCTCAACCCTTTGTGATCGCTGAATTGTAATAAGTTATGATACTCGAATTTTTAATAAAAGGCTGTGTGCATCACTCGATGCAGAGGCCGGGGCTTCTCCCCATTTCTAAAAAAAAGTAGATATCGGGGATAGCAGATTTTTTTTACCACTTGCTGACCAACAGCATAAGATCTTCAAACATAGCAACAACAAAATGAATGTCATGTTGTATTTTTCACAATTTTTGCAACAATCACTAGCAGACTAGAAGCATAGCATTGTGCAACAAAGATGTACTCACATGATACAACGATCGACCAAACCAACCAGCAAAAGTACTTGGATTTAAAAGCCTGCAAAATATGCAGATTAGTGAAGGAAACATAAGCTTAAAGCTAAAGAGTTATTGATTTATTGCATATACTAACAGAACATCTAGAACACGTGGAAGCTGTAACAACAAATAAAAGGAGGTATAATTCACCTTCCAGCTTGGCAATAAAGTAAAATCTCTGGGTTCTGTGTCACTGTCCTTTCGGATAAATCCTTGTCCAGAACAGTGGTTAAAACAGGAATGCTTGTGTAGAAGACATTATAAGCCATCAAACTAACTGAGTTGAATAAACTTGTTCCAGCAATACCTGAAACAAAAGAAAAACTGCATGCATACAACATGAGGACGTTGAGAATGGCAACCAGTATCATGTATGCTTTTAACGACAAACAGAATGAGAAGAATATTGCATAAGAGATCGAGATAAAAAAATGGCTGCAGAAGATGCAGTTTTTTATGACTTACAGTATCTGAATAAAGCATATTAATAATGACTTGTAGAATGAATACTGCGAAAGAAAAGCAGTGCGGTTGTATGAGTATCGCCCGTGAACAAGAATAAGCCTTCTCAAGAATCTGAACTCTGCCAAGAAGAAAAGGAAGAAGTACTTCATTGTATCAACCATTATGTACTCAAATTATGAGATCAACGAAAGTTATCTAGGAACGACAAACAATCATAAATCTTTAATTGTACTATGAACGTTTCTGGGAAATAGTCACACTATCTCCACATTAGCATGGCCTGGGATATACTTTTGGCTTGCTAAATTTTCTGTGAGCTCCATTTACATGTGAAACATCTAAAGAAACTAAAACACAATTCACTGATATTTAAGAAGTATACATCAACCCTAGGCATGATACCATCTCTTGTGCCTCCTAAAGTAATGACTTCGGCTCACTTAAACCCATGGGCTGGCTTCTAGGGACAAGGCTTTGTTCACTTATAGCTCGAGTTGCCATGTATATTTAGGAGCAGGCAAAGTACCCCAGCTTCACTACCAAAACAATAGGTCCCATCTACAACCATATAGTCTTTCTCCAGCTGTGTTTTATCTATTTGTCAAATGCATCCCTAAGATTTGCCGCGGCCATGAACGGACTTCACGGGTTTGCTTTGTCTATTTTGGTTTATCCGATTGTGCTTTATCTATTAGTCAAATGCATCCCTAAACTTTATCACCTACTCCCTCCGTTCCGAGAGCACCAAGAGCCTTTCCCCATCTTACTGATGCTACAGCTATTCTTCTTAGCCCAATTCTCACTCAGGTTTCACCGCCGCTTAGCACGATGGTGAATTGGGAGCGTCACAATAGTCAGCACCAAGTCTTTTAAAGGAACAGCAGAAGCGTTTCCTCGTCCTACTGATGCTACAGTTCTTCTCTTTGCCTCGTACCTTTCATGTTTTCCCTGCAACTGAGCACGATGGTGAACGTGCACCATCTCCACTGCCAAGCCATCCCACCCAGCTCCTTCACACCCACTGTTAAGACCTGTCCTTTTGGTGTGCATTCGGGGAAAAAAATTACCCGTCAATTTGAAGCTCCACCCAAGAGTAAAGAGGCGAATGTTCCCATGTTTCCCGTCCGCAACCAAAAATCTAGCCACACGTGAGTCATCAAGGGAGATGCAAGTCTGAGTGGCAGGCGCTCACGAGCCCAAGGGAGAGGCACCGGCGAGGAAGAATTGGAAGTCAATATTGAGGGAGAGAAGGGACGGACAAGAAGAGAAAGAGGGTCTAAGGAAATTACATTGACATGTGGGCCAAAATTATCAATTTGCATGGACAAGAATCTGAAGCTGATATAATGGACACAATCGTAACATCAAGATTTAGTTGGTACATTCGTCGATCAATTTTTTATCAAGAAAAAAATAACAACACATGGTAGATTGAACTTCTTTGCTGTATAAAAACGATCTGGGGTGCAAAACTTACAAGGCAATAATGTAGTCAATGTAAGAATAGTGATAAGATGATCAAATTTGAAGAGAGCTTACTGCCAATGCTATAGTCAGCAGCCCTTGCTGCTTGAAGACCTTCTCTACCACTAATTCCTACGCCAATGTGGGCCTGTTGTATCATTCTTACATCATTCCCACCATCGCCAATTGCCAAAGTTCGATAGTCACATGACTTCAGAAGCTTGACAAGCTACCCAAGAAATGAAGATAAATATCAACGCATGGAGAAACAAATTCATATGGGAGATATGCAGAATACCAAATTGAAAAAAAAAGTAGGGCTTAGGTACATTTACAGATGGATTAATGAGTGATTATGCACACTGGTTAGCTTCTCACAGAAGAAATTGCTGGCTGTGGGTGATATGTATATCAAAACATATGAAATAATTGCTCAGTGCTAGACGAGAAGGTGGTAACGGAGCATATGTAGCTGCATTCTCCTTCCTATAAACAAGTACATGGAGATCCACCTCTTGATTATCTCTTTCCTTTTTCATTTTTAAAAAGGTGTGCCATAGCTGATATAGTGTATCTTTGGATTTATGAGGTCTATCATCCAAAATAACTAACAGTGATTAATGTATTTGGCTTAGATAAACATGAGAAAATTAGTGGCGAGGATTTACCTGTGCTTTCTGTGAAGGCGTAACACGACAGCATATCGCTGTCTTTGAAAGAATTGCTAGTTCAGTAAAAGCTTCCTTATATCGCGTTAAAATAATTTCAAGAGCCCAACCATCCACGACGAAAGCTAACTCCTGTTCCAAGCAAATAGTACATCATCAAATTAAACACGAGATAAATGCCCCTTCTGTGTCACGATACATGCCATTAGAATCTATGCCGGACAGACATATCTCAAGGTTCGACCAGCAATACATAATTGATAATACTAGATCCACCTACTTTCATAATGCATACATACTTTCACTTGAGAAAACATATTTTCACAGAAATAGATGGGCAAAATGTAACCTTGGAGAGATCATGTCAATGTCCAAGGGTGTTAATTTCACCATGAAGGCATGAATGGTACTAATTATTTTGATCTAAAATTTAACTAACCTTAGGTTCAGAAGAGGTTATCCGCATAGTGAGTAGAACTCTTTCCAAGCTCCTAGCAACTTCATCTTCGGTTTTCCCATTGATATACAAGAGTTGACCCTTGGGCTCTAAGACAATAGAACAAAAGTCACACATCAGTGTTGCCTTTTATTAGTTCCATTTAACATGAAAGAAAATTGCACCAAAGGACCCTCATCATGTCGTCCAACTGAGCCACTGCACCCTAAACTAGTGATTTTGCGCAATCAAGATGATCCACCTGAAATTTATCCCATTAGACCCCTTCTATGGTTTGAATCTTGTCAATGTTAAATTCTACTTCAACTAATGTATGGGCTTAGTCATATAAAATAGATGACACATGGCAACAATAAAAGCGGCTTGGTGACGCAAAATTGAATAACAGAAGGCAAAGATAATTCAGGGTTGTGCATCGGGTTGGCAAGTTCTACCTAATACCACCGGTGCAACAACCTGCCATATTGAGTGAAGAGCCCAAGGAACCTTCTAGGCAGTGAAAACTATTCAGTAAAAGACAGCTACCTGAAGAAATCAAGTTGCACAAAAGAGCTATTTGAATAGCAGTGCTTTGTTTATCTCCAGTTAACATCCAAAAGTTGATTCCTGACTGTCTCAGTATTTCAATAGTTTCTGGCACACCAGCCTATATAGATGGATCAAGCCAGAAGACATGGTAAGAAAGTGCCAAAAACAAACTAACAAAATTGGCCTGTTTAATGAAAGACGAATTCAGAACAAAGTTAATACCTGCAGGCGATCCTCTATCGCACTGATACCTAGAATATCCAGTGTGTGTTCTAATTTCTGGCAAACCTCGGCAACTTTCCACTGCAAAACAAGTATTACAATTATATTTTCCATAATATATATTAAGATAAAGGAAATCAATATGACAATTACCTCCCGATCAATTAACGCGCTGTTGGCTTCCTTAAATAACCTAGACCATTCTAGATACTCCTCCAAACTTAGCTCACGCCAACCCAAGCAGAGCGTGCGTAGTCCCAGCTGAGCATATTTGTCGACCGCATCAACGAATGTCTTTATTTGCTGTCCTGCAAGTTAAAATCCCATTCCTTAGATTAAAGTTCAATGCATTTGGAGTCTTTGATCGAGTTCCGCTGACAAAGCTATGAGTTTTCTATGTCATACTTGACAAAGGCAAAGAGTCAAGACAGAATGGGTTAGCATCCATATGTAGAAGAAGAAATCCAGACAACAAATAAAGAACAAAAAGGTGATTTTTGAACTGAACAAAAAAGGGTGATTACCAGAATAAGCCAACGGAAGAACAGTTTCATCTGCGCCTTTGGACAAGAGGAAAATCTTGCCACTTTGACTATCCGATACCACAACAGACATTCTTTTCCGATCAGAGGTGAACTCTAGAATGTCAAGTATCTCATACTGAATCACCCGTCTGTTGAAGTGAATTTCTGCTTAAATACGAGATTTATTAATTATACGTAACAACCATAAAGACAATGAGCAAACAATCACAAGCCAGGAGACCATGGTGAAATGTACAGAAACGTACCAGCATTATTTCCATTTTTGCTGACCAGCACGACATGCAAATCAGAGGCTGCATTAACAAGAGCATCCTCATCCTGGGACTGAGCTTTATATGATATTGCTCCGCTAGGACTGAAGTTCAAAAAATAGGCAAATGTAAGGCAAAATGAATCAAGATGAGTTGAGGAGTGTCACTGCGGCATGGACAAAGATATAACCTTTTTACAGGAACAACTGTATTGCAGAGTGCCATGACTGTCAAGAATTTAATGACATGTGGCGAATTATTGGCAACAGCATTCAGCAGTTCGACATCTAAAGAGAGAAAACAACACATCAGTACAGATAATAACAAACTCACAGCAGATGTTCGTAGTTCAGCATCAAAACTAAATAGTTTTGAGAATCGACATTACATGATTACTACTATTAAAAGATGATGGTAGTGGTTAACTGTTGTGTAAAAGGGTTAGGGAGAGATAGGGGAAGGGCTCTTAAGATGCAATATAGAAGTATTCTTCCATTTTTTGCTTGAATAATTCCTCACAGAGGGTCCTCTTTATATAGATGCATAATTATCCAATCAAAGTAACAAATTGTAGATTGTATCTCCAATTGGCTTAAGTGCAGTGCTAACTGCTAAAACATATATTCCTAATTTAAAGGATAGACTACCTAACCGAGAGATCTTGTCCTATAATCGGGAGATGATCTCATTGTCATGGTGGGGCCATTTACTTATGTACATAACATTAACCAAAGCAAAATACAAATGCAATTTACTGGAAAATCTTGCAAGAGAGTAAAATGAAGAAAAAACTAAAAAAGAGGTGCTCACATGATGAAATAATTACCGCTTTTAAGAGGATGGATGCAATTAAATCACATGCAACCACAAAGCAATTTATAAGACATTCACGAAATGATTAACAATCTACTGGTTAACAATAAGGGCGCTAAAAACTTAGTGATCAGAGGAAACACATGTTACTATTCACATTACCTTAATACCACCCTAAGCTCACTAATAAAATGATACTTCTGTTTTTTTGCGGGGGAATAATACTTTTGTTTTAACAAGTATGCACAGGGCCCTAACTTTATGAGATATTTATTGGTAGAATTAAGAAGAAAAATCTTTACGAGAGACTAATATCACCTTTAAGCGCATCTCCACTTTCGTTCCCATACAAGGTGCCCCCAATACAGCACCTTCTGAAGATCATCTTGTTCTCCGTCAGCGTGCCCGTTTTATCTGTCAGAATATACTCAACTTGTCCCAAGTCTTCACTGATTGCTGTGCTGAAAGTTATCGAGAGACGATTAGATTTTGAGAAGGGAAAGGCCAACTATCCAACTTGTCAAGATAAATGCAAATGGCTGTGTACTTCGCTGCGTGGGCAGGTGTATCTGTTTCCTGGTCATACATCTCCTCGTCCCAATCTATGAACTTTGCATACAGACTTTTAACGAAGTCCAAAGAAACCTACATGACACATAGAAAGTTCCTTAACAACTTCACAGGAAGACAGCATCTGCAATTCTGTATTACTACTAGACAGCATGTAGTGTACATAGAGTAGCCCCCTGCCTATGCTAAAACAAACAAGAACCTCGTCCATTTCTAAGTAGAAATTGAATTTATTCAAGAACAATTCCTAGCAACTAGCATGCCTTTCGGATCATTTTTGTTAACTGAATAAACCTAGCTGGCTTTGAAATCCTAGTCCGTGTTAGGAATTCAGGATTCTTGGTTGGCGACGAAACATCTGGTCTCTTCTGGGAGGTCCACGGGGTTGATGGCTGGACCAGCTCCAAGATTGCCCTCAACCTTTTGCTCGTCTTGGGGCGCATTCGGATGTGCCGCACGGTCCAGAGATGCTCATGGACAGACGTTGGATCACGGACATCAGAGGGGCTAGCCACTGTCTCTGTGGCCATACGTCCTAGTCCGGTTGGCAGTCAGCGAGCTGCAGCTCTTGACATCACCAGATATCATGGCTGTCGCCAATTTGTGGGCGAAAGCAAGGCATGTCTCTCGGTGTTGATCCCGGCGGTGCCAATCACTTAGGAGTGTAGCGTTGTATATTTGGGGCATTGCCCTTCAATGGACTTGTACATAAACTTTTCTCCTATCAGTTGATTGAGACACAAAGTTTCTGTGTTTTCTCGAGAGAGAGAGAAATGAAACACTAGTACCAACTAGCAGAAACAGAGTCATATTATCTCACAAGCTTGCAACTTTGCTAGTACCCGGTGCTATATACTATATAGTATTTTATATATAAGTTGGGTATATCAATGATTTTGATTCAACAAAGGGAAACATCAACCATTGTCTCGGTGGAGGTCCACTGGTCCAGATGCATTATCCTCAATATTGTACTGCGTGCATGGCTATACACTTTCTGTATGTTATTTATGTTTTGCATTTTCTGTAGAAATATGAAAACTAAAACTATGATCTTACATAAATGTAACTCCACAAACCTTGTTCTAATAACCTTCACCTCAGATATATACAGAATATGGAGCCAAAGGAATGTAAGTATGCAACTGTGCGCATTTTCCTGTTAAAACCGGGACACAAATGTCACGTGCATTGGTTGGTAAGAGTCCAGAGATAGGGCAACCGCCCTTCAGCATGTGGTTGACAGGCTATGGGGCTTTAGTTTGAATTTCGACTATTTCATTGCTCGATTCAAATTTAACTTATGGCCCTCAGCCAATAGAATTTATCCTGGCTGAAACAAAAATGACAACCAGAAGAACCAGCCTATCACACTTCAAACTGAAATTTGAAATTTACTGAACTAAATTGATGGGCAGTAACTCCATGTAGTAGGTACCAGTCAAATTCCCTGTTGTGTATATCTAACTAACAACCAAAACCGCCCCGGAGAAAAGCCCTTCTCACCAGTAAAACTGGCTGGGAACCAGTACCCAGCCATGGTTTCAGTTTTCCCATAACAAAAATTTGAGTCTTGACTGAAATGAATGTGTTTCTGCAACTGGAAGTGATGATTAAAAACGAAGAACAAATATGTGACATCCTATTCGACTATGATGGTGCAAATAATAAACCATGAGATTATTAACAACATTAAATAGAGAGCATAATCACATAGTAGAAGAAAAGAAATTATATCAGAATGAGATGAACAGGAAGAGTCGTACCTTTATTGAAATGGGAATCATAATGGAGCACAATAGCTCAAACCGCAGAGGGATAACCAAAATCTGATACCATGGTTCATCATCATCATACTTGACATACCATTGCTACAAAATGATGCAAAGAACTGTCAGCCAATCATATAACAAAGTATAGACGATGCAATTGATATGATCGCTGAAGAATTGTCAGTGGACCAGATTAAGAAAACATAGAAGGCTCATGTTAGTCATGAGATGATCTATATAAATATGCTCGATTCGTCATTAGCTTACTCAACAATAAATTAAGCCACACGTTTGATCCCAGCTGGGGGAGTTTGGGATTAGAGATTCTACATCCAAGTTTTAACTCAAATTTGGAGGTTGGGGTGGAGGGAGGGAGGAAATCTATGAAACTGGATCAGCAGTCATTTCTTTGGTCTGAAGTTACAAACAGTTTCATCTTAAATGTGCAGATCCTTGGCCTAGCTAGTGACTAGTGTGCTACTGCTGCTTAAAGTCTGGTGCTAATTTCTAGAAAAGGAAAAAAAGAAGAGGAATACTAATGAAACAAATGTTAGGCTAAGAGCAACGGTGATTTAGAATCAGTCCAATCCAGAATATAAATCACATTAACTCGATGATAAAGCAGGTTAAACCATTACAGAAAATGATCAACATAGAAAATCAAATTGCCTCAATACTAACGCTAATCAATACTATAAAACTAGAACGGAGATACATGCTAAGGCCAGTCTTTCTAAGAAAAGCAGCATTACAACTTCTGAACATAAAGTAACTTCATTAATACAGAACCAATCACTTTCAGACTTTCATATTGTGGCTTGTCACATGAATGTTTTAGTTGGTTATAAATAACACGGAGTAAACAATACTCAAGTTGAAGCCCACCATGAAAGTGGACTCGAAAATAGAAAAAAAAAATACTTTTAAGAAATACGGAATGTGCAAGTTCCCCAATAGTTACAAATAAAAATCTGAGAAGTTGTCTATAGTCTTCAGATCCTACGACAGAGAGTGCGTCAAAAGAGGTGTTTCCTAGACTTGCACATATACATGACTTCTGCTAGATGTTTCTGAGAAGATAATTGCATTTCCAAGATACTTCATCATAGGTTCCTAGGAAGTAATATATATTCAGTTAAAAAAGTAGGACATATTGGCAGTAGAAATAAGGAAGCTGAGATTAACTACAGCCATTAGAAAAGTTGCAACCAAATTCACCTTACGAGCTTCAGTGTCCTTCCAAACATTGCCTGCAGATCCAAGAACAACAACAACTGCAAGCTGAAATAAGAATATTGCACCGGTAAGCTTATCAATCATTGCATCCATGGCAGTAAGCTTGGGCTCTGGGAGACCCCTGCTCATCCCCAATTTAGTCTCATTGCCTGAAAATTGAGATAAATAAATAGTCGGCCCGTATGATCACGAGAAAAATAAATATCAAGATTTAAATTTTTTGTTATACAGATCAGTCAGGATTGGAATAACAAATTGCACACCAATGCTCTGCTACCAAAATTATATTAAACTAACAGAAGAACACAATTGAGTTTTGTAAAAAACAAATGTTCTCTATATAGTTGTCAGAATTGAAATGTATGCAACTTGTGTCTTGAGAGTAAATTGGCACCCATGACCTTCAACTACAAACATTAGGCTGTTCAATGACGTATGTCTTTTGTACAGGAAACATTTTAGCATAGTTTTGCACAATTCTTGCAGAACCATATGTTCTCCCTTGCACATACTCACCTATTCACACTTTTGGAGGTTAGTTGTCAGATAGCGATTTCCTGAGCAGATGATTGTGCTATACATAAAAAAATAGGCATAATGTTGACTACAATGTCAACAGACCTAGTCCCCTGTACATATCGTTGTAATTAGAGGTGTGCTCTATATTAGTAATATATACTCGTCAGAGCCTCCCCTACAGTTTTCCCTTCAAAATATACATTGTCATCATGTTGCTCTTCAGGAACAGAACCGTGAACTGAAAAAAATAGGCATAATGTTGACTACAATGTCAACAGCGAGAAGAACATACTACATGAATTTCAACTAAAATCTGGTTTTTTGTAGTGGTAGAAAAGATCATGACCAAATTATTTCAAAACCTACCTGTATAAACTGCCACTCCACAAGCCCATTCTGTATTTCTCAAGTAGCATGATTGTAGCAATGTGTTATTAATAGTCAATGGACAAATGTCGTTATCAATAAATGGAGGAAAAAGCCTAATATTTGCATCGAATCTTCTTATGTCTTTGTCTGGGATTGGGCACTCAATGACACCCTGTTCAGTTAATACATAGAGGTAATGAGGAATAATAAACAAAGGCAGAATCCTGAACATATAAAAACAAAAATGTCAAACCTTTATTTTGTGCAACTGTTCAGAGTCCAGTCCTGCACATGTTGGTGGGATTACTCTTGTCTTCAAGTCAATTTCCCCATCAAGAGCAGCTGTCTAAAAAATAAAACTCAAGAATGTTACATTAATGACCCACATGCATCTACTGTGTTTTATTTTGTAGAAAAGCAAGGTTTGAAATATAAATATGTACTCCCTCTGTGCCATAATATAAGATGTTATTAAAACCAATATAAGTTATAATTGGTTGTAGTAACATCTTATGTTACGGGACGGAGGAAGTACTAGACAAGGAATAAAATTCATCAAGGTATCACATATGATGTTAAAAACTTGGCGACCAGAATTTGCAGGAAGGACCAATATTGTTCACAAAGTCAACCTCAGTTATGATAAGAATATAAGATTGGATCAGTCAGATCGCACATTGTAGAGTGCACATTTCATGCTACCACTTGGACTCAGACAAAAAAAAATTAATCATGTATATGGTGAACATGAACAGCATAATCTTAAAAAGTCTTGAACATAAACCACAACTAGTGTTCTACCAATACACTGTAAAATTTGAATGGAAATATTGCTCTTGAGTTCAATAAAAACTATTTCAGGAAACAGAAACAAAAGCTACACAAATATCCAGTTCTATGACCAGAGAAGTTCTAGGAATTTTTTCATTCTTGGATAGATTCTGTAGCCTAAATGTAATGTATATCTTCTGCTGGCTGTGTATATTCTTGCTGCATGTTGTAGATGCGCTTGCGAACTCCTTTGTTTTAAATAGCGTACATACTGAGGGAATAAGTTGAGATGCACCTCAGCTGAGGGAATATTTGATATTCCCGTACAGTAGTTTCACAGGTAGACATGGCACGCCTATCAGTTTGAATACAAAACGGAATTCCTTTTTTTTTAATAAAATGCATTTAAGTTACTCTAAGTCCACAAGTTGAGTGCAGTTAAAGGTTAGTCATAAAACGAAAGTGGAAGGTAGAACTTAAGCCCTCTTGATTTCGTTGTGTTTTACCTCAACATGACAAATGCCTTGTGGTTCAGAAGTTCCTGTTAAAACAAGGTCGCATGGAACTTCTTCATTCTCTCGAATCCATACTATGTTACCAACACGGATATCTTGTGCTTGAATCTATAAAAGAATCAGAAAGCATCATATTCATAGGTGCAAGTTTCAAAGTGTACACAATCCATATATTTGGAGATCATGACAGAAAATAAACATATAATAGTAAGGTTATTGGCAAAAAGGTATGCATCTGTGGTCTATGTCAATACCCCTCAAACAGTATGAATCAAATTAAGCATTGGGTTTACAAAATCTCTGGCATCTCAACTACATTATTCCTTAAAAATGATGTTGTTCTTTAGAGAGAGAGAGAGTGAGTGAGTGATTGGTACGTTGACTAGTCAACAGGACCTTCCGCCCTATTGGAGATGGTGAGCGGAAAGTGACACAAAGGGGGTGAAGACACATGAGAGATGGAGAGCGGGGTGCGGGGAGGTGGGAAAGATTTAGTCAGATACATGCATTTGAGATACTCCTCCTGCTTATGTCAAACAATAACTACATATAACATATACGAGTCCCTAGCAATAAGGCACTGATCAACTCCCTACGTTTCCATTCAAGTCATTCTAGAATGTGCGTATAAAAATTTAACCACTGTGATAAACAAAAAAAATTGGATGCATTGCATGGAAATAATATGACGACTAGATTTGTCAACAACAGTAATTCTATATGATTACAGTTTCTATATCTTTTACTAATAACATAGAAATGGTAATGGTGAAAGGTGTGTGTTTTATACAATTGCCGATATCTGAAACGATAAGTGTAAGAGAATGAGGTATTACTAAGCAACTAAACAATCTTATATATAATGTCATCTGCTTCAGGGCTACTTCCCCTATGTGGCTGCGACATATGCAAAGAACTTACGACCTTTTGCCATATTGATGTCCAAATTACTAAATTAGCATATCAAATACGAGTTGGTCCTATGAAAAAAAAATCTTTGTCACATCTTACTTTATTTTCAAATATGGATGCACCATTTCTAAACTATTTGCATAATGCGATTAGATGCTTCAGGACATATGCCTCCAGTGACAGGGACCTTATACGGCAGGGTAGGGTGGTCGCTAGACCTAACCTGGGCTGGGAATAGCTAACTGTTCCGCATCTACAACATGGTCCTTTGGCAAAATTCTCAAAAAAAAAAAGACAATCTTTTACGGTTTATATTGAGAAATCCTAACTCTACTAATCCATGTGTGTGGCACTAAAAAAATATTAATCAATTTGTGTCGCTCAAAAACAAAATACAAAGCATGTGTGATCTATTCACTTACACAAATTAAACATTTGTAAATGTGACGAATGATTGCACAATCTTGATTCAGTTAGGTGTTTTTAGATGTCCTACTTCGATCACAATATGTCCGTACATGGGTTTGGTTGATATAATCTAATATCAAATACTCTTTTTAGTGTATGGTTCTGTGTTACTTTTGGTCTATTCTTTTGACCTTTCCCTAACAAAATTTAATATTATCCTCCACCACTGTATGCCGCAACTGCATCAGCTAGGGCCAGCGGCAGCACCAGCTCAGTAACTAATTTAAGATGAATTAGTTGGTATCTTATATATAAGTTAGCAGTTAGGTGAATTCTTATTAGACTGGTCTTAACTATATCTGTCATTAGAGCCCTCTATATAAGACTATTGTAATCATCAGCACTAAGTAAGAAAGAATAAACAAGTTCATCCCCAACTCATGTCTCATGTTCTCCCCCCTAGAAAAGCATAAGCCGCCTAGCTGCCCATCTGGGAAATTTCTATAATCAACTAAAATCTCCAATGTTTTTTTAACGAAAAACAATGGCACAGGAACGTACATGTTGACGGGTTCCATTCTTTACAATCCACACTTTCTTTTCATTCGCCTGTTTGTCTGAAGTATACCTATTGTAGTCATCCCAGGCCTCTTTGGTTGCTGAAACTGCGAAAATTATTATAAGTGGGCCCCATGTGCTTGCAGGATTTACAGGAGTTATAAGTGACCATAGTTGGAGACATGCTATCAATAAGAAATATTGATTCATGAAACGCCTGAAACACCAAATCAACAGTTAGTTCTACAAAAACACGACTTCAGTCAAGGCTGCTCGATTGTGTACTAACAAAAGTGCTTCCATTCTCGAAGCCACTAGAGAATTAGTAATAAAACTAGTAAATACGAACCTGAATTGCTCCCACAGATTTTTTGGCAGGAAGTTCCATAAGTTATACTTTGTGTTAGAAATCTGGTTATCACAGTAGTCATTCTGGTAAGACTCATCATTTATGTAGACAAAGCGCTTCATTTTTACAATAAGCATGCAGTCTATTGTCATTTGTGCACTTTGATTGACGGCATGAGATGAGCTGAGTAGGCCTGCCAAAAAAAATATAAAGAGCATCAGCTTAAGAATCAGCAAGATGGAAGCTCCAAATAAATCAGCACACTTATACCATTGTAAATTGCTGGCAGTTGATTAGTTGGGATCTAAGTAAGGGAGAGAGGAATTTGTCAAATGGAATCTGAATTCAGCGTAGTACAATCCAGCTCCAATGGAACTTGTATCTATTACTAGGGTGGATTGCTAAGGCAGCAGTGAACTAAGCTTAATATTGTTACAGTCTATGCACTCGATCTGCACAACTAAGTAACCCCGCCAAGTTAGGAATGAAATCATCACAGCTACGCAAAACTCATCCGACGATCTGGTCATTTACAAGGGCAACGGAGAGCTACTCCACCACAGCCCTGTACTTCGCCGTCCATACCCCGTTTCGCTTCCGATCGCCCACGCCCGATCTGGTCGTGTGCGCGTGCGGTTGCAAGGATAGCGCGGGATAGGGCGGGATCGGACGAAAGTTTTGGGTGGAGAGGTGACGAGTGCTTACCGGAGTCCGGAGAATCCCAGATCTCTGAGGGACGGCGTCCGCGGCGGCCGGCGGCGAAGGTGGCGGGCGGAATTCGGAGCGCAGGAGCAAGGCGAGGAGTCGTATCTCGGGCTAGAAACGGGACGCGCGGTCCGTGTCCCAGCCAAGTGACATACCGGTTCGCAAATCTCGAACCGAAAAATTCCACGGAGCTCCCGCCGCCGCCTCCACCAGCTCCAAGCTTCTCACGCCGCCGGGCCTGCCGGTTCTGCACGGAGCGCCTCGCCGCCGGTCTGCACCGAGCTCCGCCTTCTCGCTGCGGATCCCCGACCTCCTCCCAGATCACCACAGCCCTCCTCCGAGCCGGCGACCTACTCCAGCGGTCCAGCCGGAGGACCGCCGCAGCCGGCGTCCCCTCCGCCACCCCTCCTCTGTCTGCCGCTCTGTCTCGCTCGTACGATCTGTATGCTGAGCCGGATTTGAGAAGTTTGGGAATCTGGAGACACGCCGAACACGCCTAACTCAGTCGGCGGAAAGGCGAGCTCGCTTCATCCCGATGGCGCAGAAAGGAGTAAGCCCGCCGCACTATTCGTCTTCTTTTCTCTTTTCTCACGCGTGACCCTTGGTCCCAAAACTTTTCTTCGGACGGCCACAAGGTGTTCGTTCAAATGCTAGTGGGAACACGAACTCTGCCTCACAAAGAGCAATGAGCGTGAACTTGTCGTTCCGAAGATCGAATTTTTGCGACGCAAACACGGCTAGTTCAATCATGGTGCACTTACTATGGTTATCAACCTTTCTGTAGGGCGACGCACCTGCTGGCGGCGGCAGGAACGTGATGCAGCTCAAGGACCTCGTCCCGGCGGCGACCAACACCGTGAACACCACGTACATCGTGCTCGACAAGGCGGCCCGGCCGGCCCACGCGCACGCGCAAGGTAGAGAGGAGACGTGCCTGTCGCTGGTGGCCGACGAGACGGCGGCGGTGCACTTCCTGCTCTGGGGCTCCGAGTGCGAGGCCTTCGAGCCCGGGGACATCGTGCGGCTCACTAACGGCATCTTCTCCTACCACAAGGGCAAAAGCGTCGTGCTGCGCGCCGGCAAGAGAGGACGCGCCGAGAAGGTGGGCGAGTTCACCATGCTGTTCGTCGAGACGCCCAACATGAGCGAGGTGCGGTGGGGTTGCGATCCGGGCGACCCGAGGAGGATGGTGCAGGAGGCCGTCGTCTCGCCCTACTCTCAGGTCTTCAAGCCGCCGCACTGATGATGCCGGCGGCGGTGCAGCCTCGCGTGACAGGCTTCCGCAGTACATGCCATCGTCCGATTGTGCGACAATTGATTCTGATGAACATTCTCTGTGATGTAAATTTGTCTCTGCACTACCGAGTATCTATGCAGCTGTGACGGTTTGCATCAGATTTCAGAATTTTATCACCGAACCGCATCACATTTTATGAGCTTCTACAACCACTGCAATACGTAGACGACGGATGCCATGGCCGAGAGCTGCTGCTGTGTTGCATAGGCCCAAGAAATTATAGCGCGTCATTTTCTTGCGTTTTTCAGTCACAAAACCATGAAACAGAAGGTCTCTCCCATACATCACACTTGCAGAACTTAAGAGCATCTCCAGCAGACGCGGCAAATGAAGCGCGCGCGCGAAATAACGGGCTTTTCCCGCGAGCGGGGCGATTTCGCGCGCTCCAGCAGTCGCGGGAAAAAAGCGCGCGCTATTTGCCGCGCGCGAAATAACGGGCTTTTCCCGCGAGCGGGGCGATTTCGCGCGCTCCAGCAGTCGCGGGAAAAAAGCGCGCGCTCCAAAAACCTTAGCGCGCGCTGGCCCAAGCGGTAGATTTCGCGTTATATAAACCGCCCGGCGTCCAGCGCGCGGTCATCCACGCGGCAGCCCAACCGCTTTCCACTTCGCCTTCCCACTCGCGCCACCGCTGTGAACAGTCCATCTCCCCCTCCCTCTCGCCTTCCCCACGCCGCCCACGTCGACACGATGCCGCCGCGCCGCCGCACCGTGTAACATCCCAAATTTATAATAAGAGTTAATAAGACCCAAAATTCAGAACCAACAAAAACTTTTTGAATTACTTCACTAATGATTGTGTTTTCCCTTATAATGTTCTGATTAACCTTGTGTGACTTGAATGTTTAAGTTGTTTGACTAGTAAATGTCAACTCAAGAAATCAACCTAAGTAAAAATATATTCACAACTCTGGTGACCATGTTATGACAAGAATATATTCCATATATCTTTTCCATTCCTATGTTGGCCAAAAGTCTATTTCAATAATGATTTGGTTTTAGCAACAAATAAAATATCCTTTAAGTTGAGACAGTAAAAGTATTTCCAAAATTAGTGTTTCTAAGAATATGGAGATTCATATGATATCTCCTATCTATTCTTCAACCTTGATATTTTTTTTTTTACAATTCCTATTTTTAAAAACCCCTATGTTTCAACTCCATTTTAAAAGGAATACTAGTGGGGAATATATTACCTCACATATTTCCCTTTTATTAAACCATTTTGAAAACTATTAAGTTATGAGTTGATATATCCCTTAAACAACATCTTGTCATAATTGAGTGTGACCAATTTTACAAAATAGCATTTGTTGATTATGGAAAAAGGTGTGTGATTTATTCTTGTGGTTTGAAGTGTGTGGTCTTGTGTGAGATGTGGATATTGTTGTGTTGTTGATATTGTTGTGCTGATGCTATTGCTGTGTTATTGCTGTTGTGTGTGATTTTCTTGTGAGGATAATTCCTCAGTGTTGTTATTACTAAATTAGGACACCCTTGGCAACCAAATTTGGAGTGCGACTTGAAGAGGAGCAAACCCTCTAAAACTATGCACCCAAGTTAAACTCCTAAAATCTAGGGAGATGATCTCAATAAAACTCCCTCTCTATCCATTTCTCTATCCTATGAAAACAATTACTTTTTCCTCTATCCAAAATTCTAGAGAAGGAGATGGAATGATAATCCTCTCCATTTCATATCACTCTCTCCTCCAGAAAACCTACTTGTTGATTCAAAACAAAACCCTCCATTCTTTTATCAAAAAGGAAATGAAGGTCATGAGTTAAAAATGATCTTCATAACTAAGTTCCCTCCCAAATTCTCTATTTTCCTCCAAACCAATTTTCCCTCTATGAAAAGATAAATTATTTTGAAGCTACCTTATTTGTCAAAGAAGTTCCAAAAGTTCAAAACCATATTTTATCACTGGTTTTAAATATTAAAGGAGTATCAAATTATTAATTTCCAAAAATGATTTATTTAAAACCTATGAACCAAAAATGGAGCAAAACATTTTATTTTGCAAAACCAATTTTTGTGGAGCTTCCTCAGGTATTTGGGAGGCTACCTGAATTTTCTCAAATTTTTGTAAAATGTTTAGACACCCCAATTAAATCCCGGAGACCCTACTGGTTTTGAAAAAGGAATTAAAAGAATTAGACGAGGACCTATCGGTGAGAGGAGAAAGAAGTTCAGGGGGCGTTTTGCAAAACCTTCGTTGACCTCTGTTGCAGCAACGCTGCACGCCACCGACGCCATGCTCCCTCGCCGATGTTGCCGTGCTCCCTCGCCGATGTCGCCGTGCTCCTCACGCCGTCGTCGCCGTGTCCCCGCGCCATGTCAACGCCGCAGGAACCCTTGCCTCACGCCTCGCCCTGGGAGGATAAGAAGCACGTCACTCCACTGCCTCCTCTGCCACCGTGCTCCCTTGCCGTGGTCGCCGCGGTCACTCCACCGTGGCCCCCTCCCTCCTTGCTGCGGAGGAGGAGATAAGAGCACCGCACGCCACTCCTCTGCTCCCCCACTCGCTCACTTGCCCCTCTTGCTCCCCCTCTCATTTTCTTCCACGGAACCGAAACCCGGCCGAGCTGCCGTCGCGCCTCGCCAACGATTCACGCATCCCCTTCCAGATCCAAGACCACAGAAAGCTTCGCCTCGCCGTCCTCTGCAGCCTCGTGCAAGGAATCGATGCGGTTCGCCCGGGATCGCCGTCGCCGTCCCGATCCTTTTCATCCCCGGCCGCGGCTTGTCAAGCAAGCTCGCGAGCAGCTCAGCCCACCATTCTTCGCCATTATTGCATCCATGTGTTCCCCTTGCCGTGCTCTTCCTCACGAACATCCCCATTTCCTTTTAGGTCGCCGGAGCCGCCGATGCCGTCGCCGCCGTGCTCCTGCCTCGCCTTGCTCTGTCTGTGCGACGCGAGGAAGAAGAGGCCCGGTACCGCTTCGCTCTCGCGCATGGGCCGCGAGCTGGGCCTCTCTCCACACTGCAGGGCCCAGATCCAGCCAGATCCAGCTTCAGATCCAGCCCGTTTATTTTTTTTCCAGTAGATCTATTACTGCTTACTTATTTCCTGCTAGATCTATGGTAGGAATAAATCCACCATTTAATCCCTGTGCTAGATAATTGTTTGATTCAAATTTTGTTGTGTTCCTATGTGTTTTCTTAGACAGGTAGCACTGGTACATTTCAAAAATATGATTTGGTGTGTTGTCTAGATTAAATCTTGTAGAAAGTGTGTTGTTCACTAAATAATCAATATCTAGAGTTTTATAACTCCAAATGTTGCAAACTAAAATTCTATGGAATGCTTGAAGTGATACCTTTCCAGATCAGTTGGTCTTGCTTGCAGATAAAACCTAAAACAAAAGTTCTATCGATTCTTGTAAACACATCAGTGGCACTTTAGTGATTTTTGTAGATTTTTGTGAAATGAATTTTGGAGTAAATCCAATTGGATTGTCTTCTATATGTATAGGAGAACTTATTCCTAGCTTGGCATGATGGTTTGATTTACAGAACTCTCTGGGTGCAATTTTTAGTAAAAGTGTTGTTCTGCCACTAATAAAAAGAAATTAGAATAATTGCTTTTAGTTTTGAATTTGTGGTTTGTGTTGATTGTTGATTGTTTTGGTGCTGTTGCTTGTGTGTTACTAATCCTTAACATGTCAGATTATGTTAGTACTATTAGTGACTTGTGATAATCTTGTTTGCAATAAAACATATATCACTAGTTTCTGCCATATTTAAGACATAATCAAATAATAGTAATTCAATTAAAATTGAAACCAAATTGTTGTCTTGATGAGTGCAGTAGCTATGTGTGATGCTTTAGAGCTGTTGTGATGCTTGACTAAGTTGTTTAGTAATGGTATGTATTGCTTGTTTATTTTGATGATTAGATCATTTTGTGTGATGAATATAATTGCCTTGCTTGTTAAACTTGGTTATCTTTTAAGTTGAGTTTTAGCTTGAGTGTCTTGTTAATATCTCCACCTTAACTTGGTGAGACATGTTGAATTACAGGGAATTATTTTGGTAATTTAACTTTTGTCTGAAGTATTTCCTGTCTAAGGAAATTTGTCTGTTAACAACTCTTAAGTGGAGTTGTTTAATGCTTTATGTTTTTAGCTTGTGTTTGGTGTTATACTCCTGTTAGTATAATGCCCTTGTGATTATGTCTTGGTCAGTTGACTTGTTAGGTAGTTTAAGTATGAGGGTGTAGTTAGACAAGTGAAGATTATTGTGTAGAGTTGGGATTAAAATTTTAAAACCTATGTTTGTAATTTATGATGAATAGTCTTTGGTTAGTATATTAAACTCGTGTTAGTAGCATGTGTTGCCTTGCTTGTTTGGATTCATTTCTTGTTAGCATCTAGTTAAGTAGGGTGATTGCTAAACTTGTTTGTTAAATAATACTCTTCCCTCATGATTGTTGTTTGTTAGTATTGCTTGATGTTTGTTGTTGGAGTGTTCTACTGTATGTTGATTGTGTTCTTTCCTTTTTGCGACGCTAGATATAAACGCTACCGGGGTGATCTTTGGAAAGGATTTATGAGAGAAGAATCAAAGTTTATTTCTTTGATCAGTGAGGAGAAGTCCAGGGACGTCATGCTGGAAATCAGGCAAGCTACTTCACTGAGCTTGCATTTATATACATCTACTTTTAATCTCTAGAGTTGTTCAAAAGTATCAGTGATTTTGGAAAAACCCTTTTTACAAATACATGAAAACTATTTTACCACCTACATAGAAATATAAGGTAGTTATTTACAACTATAGGATGGGAAAAACAATGTTTATTCAAAACTCCTTTGAAAGTACTTGAATGAAGGTGAAGTACCGAAAGGTCGGTATGAAGGTGAAGAACCTGAGAATGGTGTTGTTTCTGGAAAGAAAAATGCACATTGTGTCCTTGTACTTACATCCCCAGCCGAAAATCTGTGCGACCACATTTACCCACATATGGGCAAGGGCGTAGTCATATAATTTGCTCGTGTTAGTACTGGATGCCTCAATAACGAGGAGAACCTCGTTCCATGAGGGGATGGTCTGAGGACCTACCCCCTGACCTGGGTCCTCTTCATTGAAGTCTACCGGAAGCCGGTATGAACATGTCGGAGGAAGAGGATTGAAGGGCTCCCTTGGGTCCGCCGGGCAGAACTACGAGTCCTCACACTTAGTTTCTGAGGATTTAAGTGTCGATGGAAAGTGTCGTAGCGGCAGGGTCCTATACTAGCATGAGCAAAGGACAGGCTATGGCCGGGAACTCAACTTCGCATACCTCTGGTATGGCGGGACGTGGCTGACACGATGAGTGACCGGATGGGTGTGGGAAAAGCGTACTACCTCTGCAGAGGGTAAAACTATTCGAATAGCCGAGTCCTCGGATATGGACAGTTGGGAAGAACTACTAAGGCCATGTGCAAAGTTTTGCAAACTCTGGTTTGTGTTGAGGAAATTGAATTGGAAAGGAATATTTCCCACCTGTACCAATGAGTTGGTACGAGGTGGTGATGGGTTTGGAACCATGATCGGGTATGGTTGGATACCGGAGGAGTTCCGGAGAAACAGCTAAAATGGTGTTTTCTTAAAGGATAGTTATAAACTTCTTCTTACCTTTTTAAATAAATATATAGAGATGTTTTTCAATAAAGATATAAAGATGTTTTTCAATAATAAAAGTCTTTGAAATAAAAATAAAACTAAAATAGTGCATACTCAAGTTGGGGTAGTTTGCGAGTACAATCAAATGTACTCATATTGGTTTCGTCCCTGGCTATTGTCTTAGCCAGATTCTAGAGAAGAGCAGATTAAGGAAGACGGTTTCGATGACGTCAATGCGAACTAGGGCGCTTCCCAGTCAGTTGCTGCCTGTAGGGTTCTGGCAAATGACTTGGGCTCCACGTTGTTTGGGGATTTCCGCTGCAAGCACCTGATGAAGCTGATCACTTCCATCAAGTAAGTAAATAAATTCGGTATGTATGGATGTTCTTTGGTTACCAAGTTTAATTGTGCTTCAGCGACGCACTGATCAGGGGATCGCTGATATGTAGGCACAAGGGTATTTCGGACAGTTAGTCCGGGTTCCCCACACACCGGCTACCTCGGCTACCTCGGCGTCCGCCGCCGCGAAAACGGGTACATCGCGGAGATCCGCTGCGGGGACATGCGCGTCCCGCTCGGGACCTTCCAGTCCGCCTACGCGGCCGCCCGCGCGTACAACGCGGCGGCGTGGCGGCTCGGCCGCACGCCGCAGACGATGAACTTCACAGACTGCCGCTCGGCGCAGGAGGCGGCGAACCTGGCGCCTGCGCCCGCCATTGTCACCGACAGAGACCGCCGCGCGCTCCGCCTCCGCGCCGTGCTGGATCTCGTCGAGGAGCGCGACGCGCTCGCCGTGCAGGCGTGGTACCAGGCGCACCCGGCGGAGAGAGATGCGGAGCTGGAGCACTGGAACACCATGGCGGCGGAGCGGGGGGAGCAGCGTCTGGAGCTCCACGACGAGCGGGAGGAGAGGCGCCTGATGAAGGCGCAGGCGGAGGGGGAACTGGCGCGCGGCCGCGCCTGGTGGCCCGCCGGCCACGAGATGTGGCGGGCGCTTGAGGATGAGGTCTCCGACACGACGAGCTCGGACGCCGACTTCTCCGACGACTCCGACTGGGACATCTAGATCGCCGGCGCTTCCCGCCGGCGCGTAGTGTGTGCGTGCGCGCCTATATGCGCGTTTTAGGCTAATCCGGGTGTGTGCGTTGTAGCGCGTGTTCGTCGAATCGAATATATATCTATTTCCGTCTAATTTTTCGATCCAACTTCATCGCGCGTAGTTTGGTTTGGCGCTCTATTTTAGCGCGTCTGCTGAAGCGCCAAGTTTTGGCGCGCCATTTTGGCGCGTCTGCTAAAGCGAAACACATGAGCGGCGCGCCAAAACGACTTTTGGCGCTGCAAATTTTTTATACAGCGCGGGCACGACGCGCGTCTGTTGGGAGATGCTCTAAGAAAGCACATACAAAATGCTGTACCTGCTAAAACTGGCGCCTGCTTAGCCTGACAAGTGCATCCATCGTGAGGAAAAAAGAAGACCAGCGCCGTGCGTTCAGCAATTTCCCTCCACCTTCCCAACACCCCACCTCTCCCGCCGCCGCGCTGAGATGCAAACCGTCCACCCGATCCTTCGTCTCATCCGACGACCTGGCGTCGCCGCCTCACATGACCCAATGCGCCGACTCTCCTCTGCCTCGCGACCTCTCCTCTCCTTCATGGCCTCTGCTCCGCCGACCGCCGTGCTGGTCGACACCGGCGCTTGCACGACGAGTTTCCCAACTCATGGCGCCTCCCAATCCAGCTGTCCGTCGTGTTTCCCGATATGTTTTTCTTGATCTGATGCCTAAGTTTTGCGCACTTGGCTCGTTGCTATAATTTTGGATCTCGATTCTGACCACTTTGGGTTCTTATTTACCCTTCTAATGTTGATTTTGTGTCGGATGCTAACCTAAATTCGACTTTCTATGCTCTTTGGTGATAGATTCCCTTATGGATCCCGGAGCATGGCCATCACCAGCGGAGTAAAAGTTGACGGGTCTGGTAAACCAGACAGGCCAGTGCTTATCTCTTCCAGTACCAACGAGCACTCTGCCATCAGCCAAGGCATGGAAAACGTAGTAGAGACGAGGGGCGCAACCTTGGAGGTTATGAATGATAGCTGGCAGACATGAGGCATGTGGGAGAATTGTGGACATCTATGGTTGTGAGGAAGACAGACGGATCGCAACCAAGGATCCTGATGTTATCCCCATGGAATTGGAAATACTTCCAAAAAGTAGACACCGTGATGGTTCGATATACAGGGCATCTCATTCGTGGAAAAAATACTATCAGGTTGCGGACCGTAATGAGAGTAAGTGATCAACATCTATTTTCCTATTTTTATTTGTTATGAGCACATTTTTTCAAGCTATAACTGATATACTCTCTGTTGAAATCACGAGGCTGTTTTTGTTTACTTTCTTTGCTTTTACAAGTTAAATTGTCGATGCATGGCCACATATATAGACGGAAAACTCTTCAAAATGGTACTTAGGGGTTGCATTTGTCAGGTTTTCCAAAGTAGAAGAGGGGAAAAGGCTGACCGTACTTCAGGTTGTGATTAATTGGGCATCATAATCTCCCTGGAGTCTTTTGATACCCTTAACTAGTTTGGTTCAAGTTCACAAGTTGTTTCTAGCAGGATGGGTCAATTCACTTCATAATGATATTATCCTTTTTGTTCCTCATCACTTTTATCCTGGGTGTTAAATAGGTTTAGTTGCTCTTGCTCCCAACCTATGAAAATAGTCATGGAAATTTATGAAAATATTTTTTAATAGGTATGATGTTATCTACCATCAGAAAAGTCTACTTAGAAGATGACTTCTAGAAGGAGAAACGAAAGAGTATTTTCATCAAGGGTAATTCTTAGGGGTAAACTTAACCAACAAATGGTTTGGGGGTGCTATGAAATATTTAGCTTTATCATCGTCTACCGGGTCTTCTCTTCCCCAACCCCGCGTCGCCCACCTGTGGCGGCTCGGGGCTAACCCTAGCTCTGCCGCCGCCGGGCCGCCCCCACCCCTCACCCGCATCGCCGCCGCCGGAGGGGGCGCCGGCAAAGCCGGGCGCGCCCGAGGAAGGTGGCGGCGGGCGTTGTTTCCACGGTTCCCAGGCTCTCGCGCGGATGGCGGCGCTCGTTGGTGTCGGTGGCGGGGTTGGGCGCGGTCGAGGGCTCGGTCTGGCGGCGCTGCGGTGCGGCGCGGGCCCGCCGGCGCAGCGAGGCAGAGGGGCGCTGGCCGGCGGCGCGGAGGTGGTTCGGGCCCCATCTGGGTCTTGAGCGGGTCTGGCGGGCCGGGGCGCTGGCGTTGGTGCCCGAAGCACCAGGAGGCTCGTGTGCTTCGGGGCGGATGCGGCGGAGGTTCTCTGGGCGCGGATTTGCCCGGGGAGAGCGGAGGTGGTGGTTCCGGCGCGGACACAGGAGCTCCTGTCGACGTGCTCCGGCGCCCGGGCGGCGCGGAAGTCGGGGCGGCGGCCCCGGATTGAAGACTGTTGCGGTGCGGCATGGTGGTTGCAGTCATGGGCGCTGCGGCCGCCATGGTCGGGTGGTCAAGCTTGGTGGATGGCGGCATGGCAGCACTGCCCGGTGTTGCCGCTCCCTCACTTTGCGGTCGGGACGACCTCCGGGCGAAAGCCTTGCTCCGACTTGGTCGGAGTCGGCGACGGTGGCGCTTTTTGGGCGTCATTTTCCCTCTTGGGGGCGTCGTTGTGGAGTGATCGTTCCCGCCCGACGTGGTCGGTGCTAAGATTTCCGGGTGAAAGCCTAAGCTCCTTCGCGAGCAGGCGGCGACGACAGACATGTCGTTTCCTTGTTGGAGGCGCCGCCTTTGGAGGTTCCTAGCCATCACGGTGTGTTGGACTCGCGGCGCTCGGGAAGAGCAGTTCTGTTGTCAGGGGAGCGGATGACCGGGGCGGCGGCCTCGGACGGTGGCGGTACGTCGAGACGGCGGTCTCGGGTTCCCACGCTACGACGGCTCTATGAGGCAAAGCCGTTGTCTAGCGGGGGTCTGGTGGCGACCTGGATGAAGACTGTGTGGGCAGAGGGTCCGTCGACCTGACTGGATCACCTTCGGGCAATGCGAAGGTTGATCTGGTTGTTATGCCGGGGCGGCGGCCCCGGAACATGGTGGTGTGGTGGCAACCTTGATAAAGACTGCACGGGCAGAGGGTTCGTCGACCATGACTGGATCGCTTTCGGGCAACGCGAAGGTCGATCTGGTTGCTACGCCGGGGCGGCGGCTCCGGAGCTGGTGGTGTGTGTTGTGGCGTTTGTTCGGCTTGTGTCGTGTGGGCGGCGGGTCGCTTCGTCTGTGTGGTTCTTTTGTATAGTTTGTATGGTTTTTGGACCCGGTTTTCCTTATAAACTGGGTCAATTCTTTCTATCTATTCGAGCGGTGGTACGACCACTTTGTCCTCAAAAAAAAAAAATTTAGCTTTCTCACGAGGGTACAAATATACGCAGATGTATTTGTTCTGAATGCCAGAGTACGAGACCAGGAGGCAAGCGCGCGTAGGAGGATTTGAGTTCAGAACAAATATACCCGCGTATGTGACATAGCAGAGCACGTGAAGCTCACCTCCAGGCTGGCGTTGGCCGCGCGGGAGATGTGGCCCTTCTTCCTCTCGTCCTTCGCCGCCGACTTGAGCGCCGTCGTCTTGGCCACGAGCAAGCCTTGCATTCCTTCCCCGCCATCTCTCCGCGCTTCGAAAGCGACCGGGCGTTCCGCTTCCCTTCTCCTCACGCGACACGAACGAAAGCGAGATGTGTGTAGGTGTAGTGGCTGGTGTTTTGTAGTGGCCAACTTATCTCACACACAGGTGAGACAATACCCAGTTTAAGCTAAGATAATCCTTTGTTACAAAAAATTTCACTCACTGGAGGGTTTGCTCGTGATCAGAACCTTCTAGATGCACGAGATCACATCTCCACCAGGGATGATAGTAACCTTCTTGATGAGGCATTGAGGTCCTCATCTCCATGTATGGCCAGCTGAATATGCCACGGGTGATACGTCTCTTCTTATCAGCCTTGGCAGCCTCACACGCAAGCTCCAAGACCTCAGCCGCCATGTATTCCAAAGTAGCAGCAATGTAAACGGCCGCAGTAGCAAGAACGCGGCCATTCGGCCTATAAACCCATCCCTTCAGGTGCCTATGAATACGGCCAATAGGGAACTGCATAGCAAAATAAGCATGCAGCCAACTCGAATACCAGTACGAGACCAGGAGGCAATCGTGCCTCGGAGGATTTGAATTCAGAACAAATATACCCGCGTACGAGACATAGCGGAGCACGCGAAGCTCACCTCCAGGCCGGCGCAGGCCGCACGGGAGATGCGAGCCTTCTTCCTCTCGTTCTTCCCGCCGATTTGAGCGCCGTCGTCTTGGCCGCGAGAAAGCCCTTGCATTCCTTCACCGTCATCTCTTATGCGCTTTGAACGTGACCGGGCATTTCGCTTCCCTTCTCCTCACGCGACACGAACGAAAACGAGATGTGTGTAGGTGTAGTGGCTGGTGTTTTGTAGTGGTCAGTCGTGCGACCTATCGATGTACAAGACGCACTTACTGCACGAAGTCGTTTTGCGCGAAGGGTCACGAATCAAAATCTAGGGCGACACATGCATGCAGACTTACTCCACATCAATCCACGATCATGACTCGTGAGAGTTGACCAAAATACCAGAGTAGCATGTAACGTACTATCAGGAGTCTCTACGTCGTGGTTCCCTCTCGTTAGGGATAGGTCACATAGCTAAAATTAACACATCAACAATTAATATATGTTCAAAAGGGCACTCGACCACAAATAGAATAGGTTCAAATAGGCACTCGGCCACAAATAGAGTAGGTGCAAATGTTTAACACACACATGGTAGACAGAATACTTTCAGACATTACATCACATAAATTGGTAGTTCCCAAGCGCGCACACATATCAAACGCCAAGTTCAAGTTTCACCCACACATGACCATACTCTCTTATTAGTCGAGCACGCTCGCTACCCACTTTTTGCATTAGTGCACCTGGTATGTTCAAAGTCCCTCATTTTGTTCTCATGAATCAATTTTGTTATAATGCTTCTCAATGCACAGGCAGGGGTTTATACCATATTCCATTAATCTGTATCAAAAGTAGGGTTGAAAAAAATGAAAATTTAGAACCATATCCATTTTTTAGGCCTCCCCCGCAATGTCAAAAGTTTCAAAATTCTCATTTTTTTTCCACCCCTACTTTTGATGTAGATTAATAGAATATGGTATGAACCCCTGCATGTGCATTGATAAGCATTATAACAAAGTTGATTCATGAGAATAAAATGAGGGGATTTGAACATACCAGGTGCAATGCAAAAAAAGTGGGAAGCGAGCGTGCTCGACTAATAAGAAGGTATGGTCATGTGTGGGTGAAACTTGAAGTTGATATTTGATATGTGTGTGCGCATGGGAACTCCCAATTTATGTGATGTAATGTCTGAATGTAATCTGCCTACCATGTGTGTGTTAAACATTTGCAGCTACTCTATTTGTCGCCGAGTGCCCATTTGAACATATTCTATTTGTGGCCGAGTGCCCGTTTGAACACATATTACTTGTTGATGTGTTATTTTTTGGCTGTGTGACCAATCTCTAACGAGAGGTAACCACGACGTAGCGACTCCTGCTAGTACTTACATGCTACTCTTTGGTCTTCCGGTCAACTCTCACGAGTCACGATCGTGGATTGATGTGGAGTAAGTGTGCATGCATGCGCCGCCCTAGATTTTGATTCGTGACCCTTCGCACAAAACGAATTCGAGCAGTAAGTACGTCTTGTACATCGATGCGTTACACGACAGACCACTACAAAACACCAGCTACTACACCTACACACATCTCGCTTTCGTTCGTGTCGCGTGAGGAGAAGGGAAACGGAACGCCCGGTCACGTTCGAAGCGCATGAGAGATGGCGGGGAAGGAATGCAAGGCTTGCTCGTGGCCAAGACGACGACACTCAAGTCGGCGGCGAAGAACGAGAGGAAGAAGGCATGCATCTCCCGTGCGGCCCGCGCCGGCCTGGAGGTGAGCTTCGCGTGCTCCGCTATGTCTCGTACTTGGGTATATTTGTTCTGAATTCAGATCCTCCTACGTGCGCTTGCCTTCTGGTCTCGTACTCCCCATTCGAGATGACTGTATGCTTGTTTTGCTATGTAGTTCCCTGTTGGCCGTATTCATAGACACCTGGAGGGATGGATTCATAGGCCGAATGGCCGCGTTCTTGCTATTGCGGCCATCTACATTGCTGCTACTTTGAAATACATGGCGGCTCAGGTCCTGGAGTTTGCGTGTGACACTGCCAAGGCTGATAAGAAGAGGCGTAGCAGCCCGCGGCATATTCAGCTAGCCATACGTGGAGATGGGGACCTCAATGCCCTCATCAAAAAGGTTACTATCATCCCTGGTGGAGGTGTGATCTCGTGCATCCACGAGACTCTGATCACAAGCAAACCCTCCACCGAGTGAAAAAAATATGTAACAAAGGAGTATCTTAGCTTACACTGGGTATTGTCTCACGTGTGTGTGAGATAAGTTGGCTGTCTCTACCAGTTGTCTGTATCATCGTTCCTTCTTGAGTTGTTTTTGTTTCCATATCTGGAGTATAGTAAATGTTGCCTTCTATAAACATATAAGAGAAATCCTCCGCGCCGTCCGATTTAGATCTCACGGCCCGCGCGCCGCTTTTGCGGACAGACCCTCGCATTTACCAAAAATTACGATTCGCTCTCCTTTTCATGATAATATGTACATGAAATATATGCGCGTCGACGAGTAGGTTCCATTCCCGTGATCGGTTTCGAGTTTGGTCGACTCTAACTCCTTAATTTTGTTCCAAATTCGCAAAAACATTTGACGAATTTTGTCAAATTTGTCGCACTCAGTCATCCGTTTGAATTTTCCTTTGACGAGTAGATGGATATCACCCTTCCAAACAAGTTTCATGTTTTAACATTTTTATTTTGACGGACATATACACAAATTCTGACAGATTTCAAAATTTTAAATCCGGGTATTCGGATCCAGAAATTTGTCTTTTAGATCTAGCCCAGAATAGCATTTTGTTACCTGCCTGTCATGTACAAAGTTTTCGTGAACCGAATTATATTCCTACAATCTCAATTAATAACTCATTTTACCAAACTACGGCACATACCAATACAACGGGCGCGGCGTGCCGCCGCGCAACATTCTACTGTGTTCACATCATCAATTTTCCTGCAAGCGCAATCAACGCCTTCAATCGTACGACGCCATCCTCTTGCCACAGCTTCTAATTCATCTTCAAAGCCCGATTTTACTCCTCGACAGCAGCCAGCTTACCACAAGACTTGAGAGAGGCTTGATAAAAACATCGTTTGTCCCACCAATTCCAATCTTTAGTGTCCAAGTTATACTCAAATTCTAACTTCCTGCTCAATGCCTCCGCCGATTTCTCTTCAGACATCTCCTTAGTATTAAATTCCTAACCACATGTGGCGGATACTTCGTGCAACTGGACAGGAACAGGAGAATCAAACACACGCATGGATGCAACACTATAGAAGCCAACATATATGTACCAACTGTCAAACTGTGGTGCTAAAGCAGGGACACCGATCTCAGCCAAAATAACCTTTGGCGAAATACTAATAGTACGCACTTCATCTGAAAAGAAAAGACAACCTCTGAAATCACGAATTAAAAACAGCCAACTTCTAGAAGAGAACACAGAACCATACAGAAAAATAAATATTTCACCGCTAGAATTTACCGATAGGACGTAGTCGAGGAAACAGCAAAACATCAGCTCGAGCGGCATCTTCTTCTATATCTCGCGCATAGGACTCAAGGAGTTCATCTAAACCCATCGGCTCATCCATGGTTACTATCCCTACACTGAAGGAAAACGTAGCTATTCCAGATGATATATAGCGAACAGCATACCTGTTTAGAACATCCACGTATACCCAGATGACTTACGTGTCCAACCATAGTCGTATGGAACAAGCTACTGCATGCAAGCTAACGTACGGACACATCGACGTGACCAGCTTGCCACCTAAAGGCACGCCTACGCACAGCTCAGTCGCCGCTGAGGAACGACATGTGTAGTCGCTGTCATCTATACGAATACGCAACCACGTGGAGAGCTACTACACCCATCGACCATACTATTTCCCTTCTTTCCCTCTGATCTCCAGCATACGCAATAAGTTACCAGTACCATGCCATCCCCATGTACATCGATGGACAAGTCTTCTACATGATGACAGAGATCTTCGATGATAAGACAATCCGTTTGGCTATGATGCCATAGCTGACAGCGCCGCTTCCAAAGAGGATTCCTCTGGGCAGGCCGAGCCGAGGTCAATGGCGGCAACTGCCTCGTCGCTTGGCGCCGCGTTTGTCGACCAATTTCGCTTGGCGGCCTTGGAATCCACGACTTGGAGCGCACACCGGTCATCTACCTTCCATTACCATCAGCCACTACACCAGCCTTTACACTTCCAGCCAACGACGCCGCTGAGGATGTTGCTTGATGAAGAAGATCCGTAGATTAGTAGACGAATACCACATGCATATGTATCCCAGTGTAGTAATCTTATTGTAATGTAGCACACCTTCTGTACTTCTCCTTTCTCTATTTACTATGTTGTTTCCTACCGAGTTATATATTTGCCTCCCTATTGTACATACAGTTGCACTTTCACTACCAAAATATATAGGCGCAAAAAAAATAACGGAATAATCATAGTTTTCCTTGCAAAAAAATCTCACTTAATGACCGTATGATTTAATACGTCAACATTACCTGCTACCAAGATCGAGCTCACGTAAATAACTATAAATACTTTTTTAATACATACAATATTCCTCTATAGCTAAACCTTCTTCCCATAAGGAGAAAGACAGTCTACTTAACCCTAACTAAAACACAAAATACACTATTTTCCACACGGACGCGGCGTGTCGCCGCGCCATCTTGCCTAGTATTATTCTATGAAGAAAGAGAACGCTAGGCGCTACAAACGGGCGCGCCACGCGGACGACTAGGATAGACTGGAGACATTGGATCAAGGAGCTATGAACAGGCGCGCCACCTGAACGACACCAAAGACACTAGGATCACCATTGCCACTGGACCCGTGGAAGCTGCGGCATGAACACTTGCCAGCGTGGGGCCTATGATTTCAGGTGGGATGGGACTGGGACGTCCGTTCCCACAAAGATTGTTGACCCCACTTGTCCCGTTGTCCCACCTTCCCGTTGTCCCACAAACGAAAATATTACTGGGCTTATACGGGATGTCCCACTTCTCCCGTTGAGATCCACCAGGCAGCTATGCTACTTTGGATCCACAGGAAGGACACACCAAGCATAGCGGAATCTGCCTCACCGCCACCGGCTGTGGAACCGGTGCCGCTGCTGGCCGCGACGGCAGCCGCATCTGCCTCCGCAGCCGCCGCTTCGAGGCGCAGCTCTCAAACCTGCTCCTGGGCGTGCGGTCGGGCAACCTCAGCCCGGCACAGCTGGCACAGATCGACGAGCTCCAGCGCCGCACCGTCACCGAGGAGGACGAGCTGTCGTGGGAGATGGGGGCGGTGCAGGAGGGCCAGGGCGCCGTCGCGGAGAGCGGCGTGCTGGACGTGGACGGGCTCGTCCGCCGCGTCGGGGACGTGCTCGCCGGGGCGGACGCGCTGCAGCTACGCACCATGAAGAGCGCCGTGGAGATCCTCGAGCCGACGCATGCGTCAGAGCTGCTCGTCGCCGTCGCCGACATGGAGATCGGGTTCCGGGAGTTCGCCGACATGGAGATCGACATGGACAGGGTGCATCGGGCCGACAGACGGCGAGCGCTCCAGCGAAAACCAGAGGAGACCGACGTCGGGCTCACCTCATGACAGAGCCGGCTAGCAGCAGCCGCCGCCCCTCCGGTACCAGATCAAGTGGAAGAAGAACCTGCCGGCGCTATGTCGCAACAAAGGGGAACTCGAGGGAGGAAGGGGGGAAGTGGGGTGGGGCGCCGGTGCCGAGGGGCGGCCAGCGCGTGGGTGGACGCCGGTGCCGAGTGGCGGCCGGCGTGGGTGGACGTCGGGCCGAGATGGCTGGCGGCGTGGACGTTCAGGTAAGGGTAGCGTGAGAAGTGAGATGTAGCAGGATAGGTGGGATTCCGGTGGATTTGATGGGCCCGTCCCTTTAAATCCGTACGGGACTAGTGGGTGTATTAATTGGGACAAATAGGTTATTTTTGGTGGGATGAGACGCGGGATTGGTGGGAAATCCCATCCCACCTGAAACCATAGTGGGGCCCCTATGTCAACTCACACATGTCTCGGCCCGACTATGATGCTCCGGAGACACTGGACGCTAGGCGCTATGAACGGTCTCTCCAGTTCACACCAAAACTAGAAATTGAACCGGCTATGATTCTGAATTATGGAGGAGGAACTAGAAACTGGAAAGTAATCTACTGCATCGTACCAGACCGGAGAGCATCATCCCACTCTCCCCTGTAAGGCCGTCACACACTAGAGAATCATCTATTGCTTGTATGTTCACTTATTTCAGTCAATATGCAGTCTATGTTTAAATATCCAGCCACCTTATAATTCGGACGAGGGGTACTTTATAACCTACTCCCACGTTCATATTATTTTCCGCTAAAACGGATGTATTATCTAACATGACAACTATTATGGAATGGAGGGAGTACAAGACCAAAATTGATCTTACAATAGCAACACTGGAAAAAAGGTCATCCACCGCTAGGACAAAGAAATCTATCACGGGTTTGTTGTGCTTCCCTTTATTTGACAGAGATTAATGTGGGGACCGATGCATAGAAATAGCGGAGATCGAGAGTTTTCGTTGCTGGTATCATTCACCCCTACTTCACATTTTAATTTATCGAAAGCCCATGGCCAAAACTAAATAAGAGCTCTAAAAATATGCAGCCAGTTGTTCACCCATTTCTCGCGCCTCGAAAAGCGTGCACTCCAATATTTGATCTTGAGCTTCCGTTGTGTGGTTAAGAGTTCACAACTGCAAAAAATATACTCCCTCCGTCCAATAATAACTGTCTTAAGTTTATCAAAAAGTGGATGTATCTAGACATGAAACATGTATGGAAACATCCACTTTTTATCAAACTTGAGACGGATATTATTGGACGGAGGGAGTATATGGACGTCCATGTTTCATGCAAAGCATCCAGCTGAAGATCTTGTCCGCTGAGCATCTGGATGGGGGGCGCGCTTGCATGGGCGTAAGCCGCTGCTCCTTTTAAGGGCGACCCGACGTTAAAGACGAGCATCGGGGCCATGCTGACCTCGGGCGCGGTCCGACTGGTTACGGGCGTTACAAGTGTCCCCATAGTCGTCTGGGTGGCGTGCCCATTCGATCGTAGCGCCCAGTGTCCAATGTCCCCTGAGTGTATGGATGGGGGTGCGCTGGCGGGGGCACGGCCCGCGACTCCCTTGGGGACGACTTGATGACGGGAGGTGGGACCCAACTGACCTCGGGCGTGCCCGACTGGTGCCTGTGCTAGCCACCGAGCAGCTAGAGGCAGACGGCCATGAACTTCGAGCTTCCACACTCAAAGCCGCGCTTGATGATGGGCGGCAGGGCTCGGCTAGCCACGAGCGCGGGCCGACTGGTGGCTAGAGGTTCAAGTAATGAATTCGCGAACAAAATTGCATACTAATTGGATTAATTTTAGCAAGTAAATACCAACTCCGTCAATTTTTCTGTCAAAGTACTCAAAATGTATGTATGGGGCAGAAAGCTTAAAGTGTCACTTTGGGCATGTCCTACTTATGAAATTTTCAGAACCCTTACGAAAAGGAAAACTTCCAGTAGGGACATGGAATCGTCAAGCGGCACATTTACTTTTTATATGGCTATATTTGTTTCCCGTATTGATTTCAATTAGAGTATAACTTGTTTTTTTCGTGAAGCTCGGTTGCCAGAACCAACAGATTGCAGGATCTATAATGGAACTTGCAGGCGGCATATACCTACTCGCTTGTTGCAAATTTTCTCATTAAAGCTGGCTGAACTTTATGGGGATTTTGGCTCAAATGAACTGTATGGATACGTAGCAGTGCGGGATCATATGGATCCTTTGCTTAATTATGTTGTCAATATAAGCAGGGATGATCCTATCATCGTGCAGCAGGTGCAGTTGCATACCTATCTGCAATTATTTCAAGGAATAAGTCTAACGACCTTTTTTGACGTGAACGGCAGGCACTCTGCAAGTCTAACGCCCTGAATGTTGAGGTTTATCTGCTTAACCCCCTCAAGTATAAAACCAGGTATTCACCACCTTAAAGTTTTCCATGCAGTATAAATCACCCCTATCTCGGGCATTTCTCCCATTAGGTGGACGCTGCCACGTGAGCAAAACCACCCCAGGGGATGATATATATACTGTATGGAGTACTTGGGGTGGGGAGTTATTCTATACCCGATTTTTACTTGAGGGGTTAGGTAGATTTATTTTTTATGTAAAATTATTCGTTTTTTAAACGGAAGGCTGGAGCAAAATTATTCGTTTCACATTAGAAGGACAAACCTAGTACATGCACAGAACATATGAGATTGGGTCATACATACTCCCGATGGCATAGAATGACCACTTAATCTCTGGCATCATTAAAGATGCTTCTGTATGATTAATCTGCCCAAAAGTAGCAGAATAGCAGTTTGGATCATATAAGCCACTACTACAAGTTATGAAACTAAGTGAGTATCATGTATTCCAAAAAAAATGAAACAGAATAGTTTTGGACTCTTGGTTGCTATACTTAGTATGCCACACTTCTTCTGTTTACGGGCATATGAAGATGCATATATTTTCTGTTTTCATTTCTACAAGCTTATGTAAACAAATATTTGGGTTTTGAACAAAATCACGGGGGCCAATTTCCCTTCCTAAAACCTTTGTACTCTCTGTAACCATTCAGTTTGGCTCATGACAAAGATCTTGGTCATTAATCGTAAAATACCCCTCAAGTAAATGATGTTACAAGTAAAACGGTTTAAGACAAGAATTTAGCTTTAGCTTTTTCTTACTTTTGTATGAAGAACTGCTGAATACAATTATGTAGGGTTCTCTCATCAACATGGCTGGCCCTAAGCGAGGGATAGATTTGTATGGCACTGCTCTTGTCGAATATGACATGAGGTTCAAGACTGGCACAGAAGAAAGTGATGATCTACAGCTGATCGATGGTATATCAGCCATAAGCGACCTGTGGGGCATATGGAATCGTGCATTCACAAAACGCATCCATGGGGATTCTGGCTCAGTTGACATAACTGTATCACATATTGATGATGCTGTCCAGGGGACCATCGAAGTTGTCATATTAGAAGTGCAAAGCAGTTTCAATTTGTGTCTCGATTGTTTTATCGGTGGGTATGATGATGAAGAAATACGGCTCTTCGATGGTGCCATTCATGAGTCATGTGGCTTAAAGAGGTCGGTGGTTGCTGCAGAAGATGGTTCCACTATGGATTTGAAGTTCAAGGTAGCCTCAGAGTCATCTAGTGCAGCTGAACATTGTTGTTCCTTCAAGGCGGACTCGCATGGGCTTGCTACTCAAGAGATAAAGACTGATTTTGGGTTGATCTCACTGAAGGTGACTTGGTCGACTCTGCTTTCCTCATAGGCTTATCCAGTGTATCCCGACCTTAAATAAACTTCGGAGAGTAGTGTCTGGGGAATGGGCTAAGACTGGGTTTAGCAGTATAGAGTTAGTCACGGACTTGTGGGATGTTTCACTAGAATTACCTGAAAATGGCAGGTATTCGGTAATCTGCGAAACTTTGTGATATTTTTCTGTAGATAGTGATGTTCTTGCTCAGTAAATCCGTGGTGAACTAGGACTAGGAGGCACTTGAACTTCACACTCATTGACCTTGACCAGCCCAATCTAGCTTTAAACCCTGTAAATATGCTCTCCCGAGATTAATGCTCTTTACTCTTAATTCCATGTCCCCTTTTGAGTTTTGATACAAGTTGAAGCTACATGTTGATAGCAAAGTGCGTCCAGTGTTTCGTGCGTCGCAGTTAAAACCATTTTACTCTTGGTTTCGTACTACATTTTGAAAAGAAAATCTAAAAAACTATGTCAACTTCCTGATTATTTTATAAAGTCACTCTAATAATAGAAAAAAATGCATTGCAAAACAAATATTCACGCATAGCAAACCATGAACTTACATTTTCCGAACCTGAACTTATTAGAACACCCATGAACATTTTTTTGAACCAGTGAATTCTTTTTTTTTAATTGGATATTATACCTTTTTACGAACTCGTGAATATATTTTTTAGCTCCAATCAACATTTTCTTGAATCGTTAAACATTTTTTGAATCTGTGAACGTACTTTTTCCGCATCCGCGGACATTATTTTGAATCTCTGAACACTTTCTTGAATATGCGGATGTACTTTCTTTTTAACCCATGAACATTTATTAATCCGTGACCATACTTTTTTTGAACTTGTGAACATTCTTTGTAATGTTAACTTTTTTTATAACGTATGCATATTTTTACATATTCATATCTCTGAAAAAATTCCATGTATCCACAAAAAAGGAATGAAATAGTAAAATAAAAATGTCACCGTGAACAATGTCTGAGCTCTCATGAACAGTTTTTTGAACTCCTAAACACTTTTGAATCCGTGAACATATTTTTTCGAAAACATAAATATTTTTTTTGAACATGTATTTTTTTAATTCGTGAACGTAGTTTTGTTGATAAACAGATTTTTGAATCGGCGCAAACGTGCTTGTTTTGAGCCCGTGAATATTTTTAAATTCGTGAACGTATTTTTCTCTAGCTCGTGACTATAATTTGAACATCATGAAATATTTTATAAAGTAGAAAAAATATTTTTGGGATTTATGAATGTTTTTATGTGTTCTCGTCTCTCAAAAATATATTTATGTATCCATAAAAAAGAAATAAAAAGGCAAATAAATGAAAAGAACCTGAAGAAAAAAGAAAATCAAAAATGGAATGAAAAATGTAATGTCAGCCTATTTCAAGAAATATTTATGTGTTGGTGGAAAAGGAAAACAAGAACGGTGAAAACCTTGAAATTAAAAGGAAAGTGAAAAGTAACCAAACAGGGGGAAATGATAAAATGGTAAGAAAAGAAAAAAGTTACAACAAAAATAAAAAGATGAACATACATTTTGAATAGGGAATAAAAACGTAAAAAATGAAAACAACCAAGAAATATCTTCGTAACTCCGATTGGTATTTTTAATACCCCGGTCGGTATTTTGTTAGGAGCCCCAATTGGTATTTTTATTTGTACATGTGCCCTTAGAGCATCTTCATTGGCGGTTCCCGAAAAACGTCCAAACATGCATGTTATAAGAATGTCTTGAAACTATGTTCAGACATATGAGGGTGGGTGCCCCCAACGGCACCCAAACCATCTCTGTTTTCATATGGGGATAGAAAAAGAGAGAGGAGAGAGGGTCTGTGGGGGCGGTGAGCATTTAATTTCTCTCGTCATCTGATGCCTTCACAAGTGAATTTTTCAAGTAGGCATATGGAATTTCTCAGCCGACGTCTTCATGTTTAAATTGCCCAATTTGTTTTGTTTTGTTTTGTTTTGTTTGGTTTCTCGCTATTTTGATTAGTGGCGTGGGAGTCTGTTCCATGTTGCCGAGATGTTTGGGAGGGTAGAAACTGACTTTGTATCACTATTTATTAATGGAATGAAAATTGTGAGGAATTTCAGCCTATTGCACTCAGATGATTTAGATTAAGTGGTACGTATTATGTTTGTGATCTACTTGTCGTTTAGATAGTCCAATTTGTTTGGTTTTGTTTGGTTTTGTTTGGTTTGGTTTCTCGTTCTTTCCCTCGTTGATCGGATGTTTGGCAGGTTCGAAATTGACTTTGTATCTGTTTTTTTTTCATGGAATGAAAATTGTGAGGAAATACCTATGTTCGAAAAAAGGTACATACGCAACATGGTTCATTTTCATGAAAAGCATAGTACAAACACATACACGCTCAAACACGCATGTACACTCACCTCTTATGAATGCACACACGCATGCATTTCAGAAAGACTGAGCCGGTGCAGGCCGGGTTTTCAGATTGAAGAAGCCATCATTGACTTCTCACTATAGAAGGGACCGCCACTTTCTCGCTGAAAAATAATATTTTTTACATTTATATGACGCACATGTGTTAAAACCACAGATTGGTTAGCTACGCAAGATGGTTCTATGGTCATGAACATCCCACTGCCCCGAGGGAAACAATGTGAGTTTGTGACGAAACCACACCACGCATTGGCGCGCGCGTAGATTGGGCTCCGGTCGATACGGTCTGCAGCGTGCACGCGAACCAGGCCGGTATCTCATCTCAGCCCGGATGGTGCGGCTGGCACGCGACAGCTGGCGCTGACCAAGTCGTACCTAGGCATGCAGTGCTGAGGAAGAAAAGGAATGAGGGAAGTAATTAATGAACCGCGAATCCCACAGCAGAATCAACAGAGCGCCGTGTGTCTGGCACGTGGGCCCCCGATCTCTTCTTCTTGCCGCGCAAGCCGAGAGCTCCCTCCCGCAAGCCGGGGGAAGTAAATACTCCAAGACACAAGGCAAGGCACGCGACCCTTTCTCCCGGATCTTTCCACCTTCCTCTTTCGGCTTTCTAGAAAAAATCCCTTTCACACCGATCCCGTGATCGCGAGACGCTTCCGTACGTCGCCGTCGTCGTGCTGATCTGATCGCGCCGGCCCGGTAATTATTCCTCCACTTTTACCTCTCTGTTTCCTCGAGTGCGGGATGGATGAGCTCGCACGGGATTAATCCATGACGGGGGCTTGGATTGGAATCATCAAACCAGGCGGCGGCGGCGGCGGACGCAATTCGGTTTCCACGCCGTCATTGACTACGCACTAGCACTGGTCGTCTTGCCTTGGGGCATAATCTCGCAGTAACGAAGCGAAGCCAAGTCCCATTCCCCCATGTCCTTTCTGTGCTCGTCTCGTCGTCGATCTATATATTCGTCTCCAGTGGCGGAGCCAGCGACAGAGTCCTGTGGGGTCAGCAAACTCATGTGGAGTCAGATTATCATAATAGGAGGGACTAATGCATAAATATGTATAAACTAAAGGGGTTTTCAGAAAAGCTGTGGGTCAGCTGACCCCACAGCTAACACGTAGCTCCGCCACTGTTCGTCTCTTGTTGTTTTGTATGCAATGCTACCTCCTGTACGACGTACTGTTGATTGCACCACTGGTTTGCTGATTCGAGTCTTCTTCCTGAATTATTGCAGCGACCTTTGCAAGCAATTCACACGAGATTGAACCGCGCCTCGGAGCAGGCGCGATGGCGGCTTGGTCTAGGATCGCGAGGGGCTCCCAGCTGTCGCAGTCCCTCTCCAGGATTGTCTCCGAGGGCGGCGCGCCCACGCCGGCGACGGCATCCGCGCTGCGCAATGCCGCGGCGCTGGGGCAGCGTGCTCCCCGCGCCGCGTCCTCCTCGTCGTTCCACAGCCTCGCGTCCGTCGCCCTCACCGACAAGTGCGGCGCGGCGGGCCATCTCCACCACCCGAGCAGAGGCATCAGCACCACGTCCGCGAAGCTGCTCCCCGCAGCGGCGGCAGAGGCCGTGTCGGCGGAGTGCTCCGACGCCGAGGCCGCGGCGATGGCGGCGCTGCCCGACCTGGGCCCGACGAAGCCCGGAGAGAAGCCCCGCGTGGTGGTGCTGGGCACCGGGTGGGCGTCGTGCCGGTTCCTCAAGGACATTGACACGTCCGTCTACGACGTCGTGTGCGTGTCCCCGAGGAACCACATGGTGTTCACGCCGCTGCTGGCGTCGACGTGCGTGGGCACGCTGGAGTTCCGCTCGGTGGTCGAGCCCGTCAGCCGCATCCAGCCAGCGCTCGCCACACGCCCGGGCTCCTACTTCTTCCTCGCCAACTGCACCGGCATCGACACGAAGAAGCATGAGGTGTACTGCACGGTGGCGGCCGGCGAGGGCCTGCCCACCAACCCCTACCGCTTCAGGGTGGCCTACGACAAGCTGGTGATCGCCAGCGGCGCCGAGCCCCTCACCTTCAGGATCAAGGGCGTCGAAGAGAACGCAATCTTCCTACGCGAGGTGAACCAGGCCCAGCAGATTCGGCGCAAGCTCCTCACCAACCTCATGCTCTCCGAGAACCCAGGTATAATGGCCGAATCAATTCTGCATTGCAAATCTATCTGCTCCATTGACGTTGCAATTCTTAATCAGTTCAGTTGTGTTAAGCGTTGCTTTGTGTGGCCGGTGATCTCGTCTCGAATGAACAGGCTTGTCAGAGGAAGAGAAGAAGCGCCTCCTGCACTGCGTGGTGGTCGGCGGAGGCCCCACCGGAGTGGAGTTCAGCGGCGAGCTCAGCGACTTCATCATGCGCGACGTGCGTGACAGGTACTCGCATGTCAAGGACTACGTCAAGGTCACGCTCATTGAGGTACGTACACTAGATACACACGCATGCCATGCGTCTCGACTCTCGATCGATCTTGCATACGCACTAACGCACTGTCCAGTCATGGTACCTGAATTGATCATCAATTTCGTCTGTTAATTGCTAGGCCAACGAGATCTTGTCATCGTTCGACACCGGGCTGCGGGAATATGCGACGCGCCACCTCTCCAAGGTATGTGCTAACTAGAAAGCGTTCTGAATTTGCTGTGATCTCACCACAATACTTGACGATGAACCGTTGAAAAAGAAATACTTGACGAATTGTTGGTGGCGGGTGGTAATGGCGTGTGTGCAGTACGGAGTGAAGCTGGTGAAAGGCGTGGTGAAGGAGGTGCTGCCGAAGGAGATCGTGCTGAGCGACGACACCCGCGTCCCCTACGGCCTTCTCGTCTGGTCCACCGGCGTCGGCCCGTCCGAGTTCGTCAAGTCCTTGGACCTCCCCAAATCCCCCGGCGGAAGGTACGTACTACTCCCAACGAGGCAACGAGTTCCGGTTCCTCCATGCGTCAGTGAGTGAGTGAACACTCTGAAACATCTAGTTCATGTGACATGCGAAATGATGCAGGATCGGCGTGGACGAGTATCTGCGCGTGCCGTCGGTGACGGACGTGTTCGCGCTGGGCGACTGCGCGGGGTTCCTGGAGAGCACGGGGAAGCCGGTGCTCCCGGCGCTGGCGCAGGTGGCGGAGAGGGAGGGCAAGTACCTGGCGCAGCTGTTCAAGAAGGTGGCGGCGCAGAACGGCGGCAAGGCGCACTTCTTCAGCCAGAAGGCCGACCTGGGGGAGCCATTCGTGTACAAGCACATGGGGAGCATGGCCTCGGTCGGCCGGTACAAGGCGCTGGTGGACCTCAGGGAGAACAAGGACGCCAGGGGGATCTCCATGGCGGGCTTCGCCAGCTGGGTCATGTGGCGGTCGGCGTACCTGACGCGGGTCGTCAGCTGGAGGAACAGGTTCTACGTGGCCGTCAACTGGGCCACCACGCTCGTCTTTGGCAGGGACAATACGAGGATTGGCTGAACAGGGGTGTTAGGAATAGAAATAAGTCTTAAACGGTTGCTATATGCCCAAACCGACATGCCTCCTAGAGGTGTCTTTTCGTGTTACCGACATACCAAATAGTCGGTTGTCCTTGTATAAATAGGCCATGTAATCGATCAATGAAAGTAACAGTTAAAATCATTTTGTTGTCTCTCGTTTGTCTCTTGATTTATTTTAACAAGTTATCAGCACGCTCACGCTGAGGGATTTGATCGATTCGATCGAAGACAGAAGAGAAGGAGAAGAACAAGCAGAAGACGGCAGCGCCTGCACGTACCGTCGATGGTGGACCACCGGAGACTCCTCTTGACGACAAGGTGAGCCTATCCCAGCGTCGCTCCGGCGCGGCACGACGCCCACGCGCGGCGTCGCAGCGGTGTCTATACCTTTCTCATCAGAGAAGTGGCCGACGCGGCCACGGCCCGCATCCTCGCGACATGGTGGCGCCCGCGCCCGCGGCCCCTTCCCGTGCGACATCCGACGGCGGCGCATCGTACGCAGCCCGGAACCGCCCTCGACGGCGGTACCGACCCACCGGAGTCGCGGCTAGCGCCCAGCGCGCGGTGGCCCCACGGCCCCGAGACCTCTGCTCCCAGCGGAGACGGTGCCCGGCTTGCGATGCGGCCGACACCGGCGTGGATCCCCGCGTCTGCTCGCCCGTGGCGGAGGTCCTACACCGGCGCGCTGCTCCCCGCGACGCCCTTGACGCGACCTCCTCGTCGGCGGCAGCGTAGCCGCAGCCGGGGCTCGGACGGCGACGCCCTCAAGCCAATGGCGGCAGGCCAACAACCGGCGCAGTGCTTCTCCCCACGGTGGCCGGCCCCAGGCGTTACGACCACCAGCGCGGAGTGCGGCGTCACACGGTGCGCATCCTTGCGGTGCGCCGGCACCTGCGTCCGTGGCTCTGACCAGCGGCTCCCCGGCCGCAGCAGACGCCGGCACGCAAGCCGTGGCGCGCTGCTCCGGCGACGTCCCCCGACCGCGGCTTCCCGGCAGCGGCCTTGCCTTCCCGGCGGCGGCGGCCACGGGAATAAATCACGATGTGTAACTGCACGCGAAGGTCAATGGGCCTTATCCATTCGCTTGTTTGCACCGAGGTCCATGCACTTGAGAGAATTAGCAAAACAAGCTGAAAAAGTGGTCCAGGCTTAAGTTTGCTCAAATTCCCTTCTTTCTGGGAATTTTTCGAATTGGTCCTGTTAACAATAGTACTATTTACTAGTACTTCTTTGTTTTAGACCCTGTTATTTGTAGCATTTATTTTTCAATGCTGTATTTCTGTCGAGTACTTTGTATTCCAGAATAAAGGGTGGTGTAATATATTTCCATGTACTTCCTACATGTTGAGATTAATTACATCTACTATTTGCAATTGAGATTTTGATTTTTTGCAAATAAATAATCAGTTCATCTTAATTGAGCCATATTGGCTTAATACGAGCAAAAATTGATTTGTAAAATTCAAAGCAAATATTTCCACGTTTGTCACGTGTCGACATTAACTACGTCTATTTGCAATCGAGATTTTAATTTCTTGCAAATATAAATTCAGTACATATATTTCAGTACTGTTTTTCTGTTGAGTACCAATGTATTCCAGATCGATGTAATATGTTTTCACGTTTGTCACGTGTCGAGATTAATTACTTCTATTTGCAATTGAGATTTTTAGTTTCTTGCAAATATAAGTTCAGTACCTCTATAGTACTGTTTCTCTGTCGAGTACGATGTATTCCGGAATCCTTTTAAGATATGCATATATTTCCATGTTTGACACATGTCGAGATTAACATGTCTATATGCAATTGAGATTTTCAATTTCTTGCAAATATAGATGCAAAATTCAAAGTGATTTCTTCGAATTGATGTTTTGGGATCATGAGGTGGTGTGTAGATTTATCTCCCACTACTGTTTAAGCCTACATTTTGTCACTTGACATTATGATTGCCAATGTGCTCTCCCATACATTTTATTAAGTTATGACATAAGGCATTCGAAGTGTGAGTATCTTATACTCCGCTAATGCTGCTAGATCTACTCCAAAATTTCTTTTGGAGATTATCTACAACGTGTCATACTTAACAATTTGAGGTTCACACTAATGAGTTCAAGCCCACTTCTTGAAACTTCATTTATTTTGCATAGTTCATTACGACATAACCATGATGGATTTTAATTTACCAAATGGAAATTAATATTCTCTGGTTTACCCATATAGATAAACGATGGCTCGAGAGTTTGATGCACTCGCTCTCAACGGCCACAACTATCCTATATGGACCATGGACATCAAGATCGCCCTTGCGTCCCATGGGTTAGTGTGTGCAATCCAGCTCCGGATGTTCCACTCCCGGCTGGAGTCACGCCGCTGACAGATGAGCAAAAATATGTTGCTTTGTACATCATAAGGCACCATGTTCATCCAGATCTCAAGTCTAAGTACTTGGAGGAAGAATTCCCCGTACCTTGTTTCAGGCCCTCAAAACGAGGTATGAACAGCAGAAGGCAGTTGTCATGCCTGAAGCACTCCATGATTGGACACATCTCCGACTCCAGGACTTCAAGTCTGTCGGGGAGTACAATCATGAGGTTCATAAAATCAGTTCCAAACTACGCTTTTGCGGGAAGGAACCTACTGATGCGGAGAAGATAGAAAAAAAACTCTATCTACTATGCTTCCATCTGATAGGATCCCCAGCAGCGTACCATGCACGCGACTACCAAGTCTATTCCGTCCTTATTCATATATTACTTCAGCTGAAAAGCATGATGAGCTGCTCGCTAAGAATGGCTCTCAGCGCCCGGTTGGTTCTCAACCTTTACCTGAAGTTCATATGAATGTCGCGAACGGGCAAAAGTTTGATGCTGCCTTCAACGGCAAGCCTTCGAACTTCAATGGTAAGCGAAAGCGCAACCGGAACAGGAAGCCTAGAAACTCAGACCGTGGGAAAGGCACCGCAAAGCATGAGTTTGAAAAATAAGCTTTGCACAAGTGTGGCTGCTACACGCATCTCACTAACAAGTGCAAGACCCCAAAGCATCTGGCCATTTTGCATCAGCAATCCCAGGGATGCAAAGCACCTCAAGGGAAAAGGTTTGAAGCCAACTTCAACCTTCCTCCAGATGACACCAATGGAGCTGCTTGTTCGCGAGATGTTCCTACTGGACCTTGCAACGCCATAACTCTCCATAAGTCACAGGACCCTACAGGCACGGAGAACATGATGGTTGAGTACGCCTCAACCAAAGTGTTTGGAGACTTAAACTAGTCCCACTATCTCCTTAGTGGTCGTTTTATTAATGTCCATTTGTGTTCTCGTAATAGAACGTATATATTGTATCAGCACTCTGATATAAATAAGATTGCATACATTCTATATATCTGATAAAGATTTCCATATTGGAACTTCTTCAATTCTATATATAGATTTCTACGAGTACCAATCCGATGGATGTGGAACAAGTATATGAAAATGTACCCCCTCTGTTGTCTGGATTGTACTACACGTACATCCAACTCGTAGCATATGTTGCATATAATGCAATTCCATCGGTCATGTTTTGCATGAGCTAAACTTTCCTAGTCATGAGATTTAGTTGCACTATTGTGCCAGTGGATCACTTCAGTCCCTTGAACACATTCAAGGTGATATTTGTGGTCCCAACCAACCATTGTTTGGACTAAAGATCGAATTAAAGCAATTCGAATGGACAAATATTGTTGCAGAATTCTCTTCACATGCCTCCACTATTTTGTGCATGGCTCCGAGGATCGAAGTTCAGCACAATGTCCTATGTGTCCATACACAATTGTTTTTGGTTCGTCTCTGATCAAAAGGATTTTCTCATTGCACGACCCATGTTAATGAATTGCAATTTACCAACTTTACATTGGAGTCATGCAGTTTTACACGCTGCTACTGACTAACTGCATATAGCAGTACTTCCCCTCTGCAATTGATACGTGGAAATCCTCCGAGCATTTCCCATCTGCGTAAGTTCGGAAGCGCTTCACGCGTACCGATCTCACCACCGCAGCGTACATCATGGGCCCACATATGAGGGATCTATGTGGGGTACAGATATCCGTCGATAACCCAGTACCTTGAAACCCCTCATAAGGGATGTATTCATAGCCTAGTACGCTGATTGCTTATATTTAAGGAGGATTATTTCCAGGCATTAGGGGGAGATTTCAAGTACCACATCGAATGCCAGGAAATCAATTGGGACTTCACGTTCCTCCTCATACCCACGTACTCAAGAATCGGGACTCTACGTTCGATTCACAAATTTGCAACACATGCAAATAACCTGCCAGATTCATTTACTGATCTCAAAGGTGTTACAAAATCCTTCAATCCGGTTAGAAATGCGCCCGAAAGAGTGGAGGTACCAATAAAAACCACTCAACTCCCTGTTTCATAAAAAGAGGGGGAGTAGTACGGCCTCTGACCAGGATCCAGCTTTTCGCAAAGCAACAAAGGAAATCGAGGAATCCTCTAAATCAGTAAATGCAAGTCGACCTTGCGTTGATGAACACCTAATGGGTAGTATACACCCAGTGGAAGGGAAACCTCCACAACCCCAGCTCCAGCTTGCACACACTGGCTGGGACATCGGAACACCCAGACTCACGCGTATTGGGAAATCACGAAGAGTCATCAAGGGTGCATGATATTTGCTCCAACTATATCGATTCTGGAGACTCATATAACCAAAGCCTACAACTGTCGACAAACATCTCTTGTATGATTGCAAACAACCTTCACAATGATTCAGATCCAAAGACCATGGCCATGGCAGAGTGTGAACACACTTGCTAGGACTGAACTCATCAAAGGATGATCCAAGCAGATATAGCCTCGCTCTTCCAAAGAATTCCCTATGGGATTATTCAATGTGTTTTCTTCCGGAAACGGAATGAGAAATACAAGGTGGTGAGAAAGCAAGGCTTGTAGCATAAGGTCGGGTTTCCGCAGAGATCCGAGACCTACTCTCCAGACATGAGTGAAATCTCGTTCCGATACATATATCATTGGCAGTACAAAATCATCTATCTATGCAGTTGATAGGTGTAGTGACAACATATCCATGTGGATCACTAGATTCGACATGTATGGTTCCCGATGGAATCTCTGTCCGAATCGAAACGCAAATGCAACATGTATTGTGTAATAATCAATAAGTCGCCACATGGCTTATTGTTGTCGGTACATTTTGGTACAACCGACGTAGTGAGTTCCTTATCACAAGGATTACTCCTACATGATGATCACCCATGTGTGTTTCATACATAAGGATAACTCCTACAATGACGAACCACGTGATCATCTAAAAGACGGATTTGAGATGAAGAATTTGGATAAACCCAAATGTTGCTTGGGACTACAACTCGAGCACCTTCACTCAAGTATTATGGTACACCAAGATGCCTATATCCAAAAATTGGAGAAACTTAATATAGACAAGTCATGTCCATCTCAGGGATTGTTCGATCTCTAGACGTAGAGAAAGATCCATGGGAAGATGGAGAAGAGATGTTGGACGTAAAGTTCCATATCTCAGTGCCATTGGACCTACCAACATAATTGGTTAGGAATCAAGAATATCTTTCGATATCTCCAAGGCACCAAATATCTTGACATATTGTTTCAATTTCGGAGAAATCTGAACTCCAATTTAGACACTGGTATTGGCTACTTACATGATCCTACAATGTGTACATACATGGTAGATCTGTCACTCCATTGATGTCTTCAAATAGACTCTGGTGACTATACTACCACGATCATTCTAAGATGCAATGCTTCATGTTAACATGTGGCTTCACGGAATGACAAACCGCATACATTAGTCATGTGGTGTTGGTTCTCTCGAATCACCTATCATTATCTACACAGATAATGTTGCTTATGTTGCATAGATGCAAAACAGGTTACATAAAGAGCAATATCGTTAAGCATATTGCGCTAAATTGTTTTATCCCCATAAACTCATGACGAGTCGGGAATAAACATCTTGCAATTAAAATCATGCGATATCCTCGCTGATCTATTCACCAAGTCTCTACCAACTATAACATTCCAGAAATGATTCATGGATTGGTATGCGACGGCTTCGGGATTTGCAAGAGTCAGGGGGAGTATCTTCCTGAACTATTCCTGTTCAAAGCATCATATTACACTCTTTTTCCCTTTATGAGTTTACTTTTCAGGTTCTCATCAAGGTTTTTAATGAGGTAGTATCAACATGAGATCATATGTCATACTTTCTGTTTTCCCCACCGGGGTTTTTAGGAAAGTATACACGACATATTTGTTGTCCTCTAAACTCTATGGATTTCATTCATATTGAGTTAACAGAGACAATAATCATTATATGTTGTATCATTTTCTCCTTACTTTTCCCACTGGGTTTTAAAGGAGTTTTAACAACATATCAAATACAATTCTCCTCACATTTTTCCCAAAGGGTTTTTGGGGGAGAACTTCAAACATCATATGTCATACTTTCTGTTTTCCCCACCGGGGTTTTTAAAGGAAGTATACAAGGCATATTTATTGTTCTCTAAACTCACTATGGGTTTTCCTTTCTAAGGTTTTCTCATATGAGTTACCAAAGAGACAATAAACCTTATATGTTGCATCATTTTCTCCTTGTTACCCACCGGGTTAAAGGAGTTTTAGCAACATATCATACACAATACTCTCCTCATATTTTTCCCACAGGGTTTTGGGGGAGATATTATCAACTTCAAAGATCATCAAGACTACATGAAATATTATCAAGATTATACAAGGGATACAAGACATACAAGACGTAGCTTTGTGCAAGGGGGAGTGTTAGGAATAGAAATAACCGTCTTAAACGGTTACTATATGCCCAAACCGACATGCCTCCTAGAGGTGTCTTTTCGTGTTACCGACATACCAAATAGTCGGTTGTCCTTGTATAAATAGCCCATGTAATTGATCAATGAAAGTAACAGTTAAAATCATTTTGTTGTCTCTCGTTTGTCTCTTGATTTACTTTAACAAGGGGCATGCAGCCGTGGTGCGGGCTGGCTATGTTTCCTCTTGATTGATAGACTGTCCTTCAATTTTGCTTAGGATTATGTTTGTGTTCATCCATGGTGTCTGCTTGTGTTCATCCATGCACCATTCAAGACAAAGCGACACATACTATTGCACATTTTCGGCTAATACACGCAACACGTGTATGCTAGTATTTTTTTTCCTGGGATCATTATGACCTTGTGTATCGGCCTAAGCACACTAGAATTGACAGAGACCGAGAAGGGGAGTAGTATATCACAGTGAGGCACATTTGTGTCCCATCAAAGGGGACCTCCCAAACTGAAGGTAAACTCTCTAATAAACGTATAATAATCTGTAACACAGGCGTACGGGAAAATTCTCTGTATCTACTCTCTCAAGAGTCAAGACAGAGCATTCACAGCCAGGACGGTTCATAAGCTGTAAAAAAACTGCACATTCTCTATATTGATAAGGAAAGTGGACAAGCCATACAATGTCACTTCATCACAGTAACCTATGCCAGCTTAAGATTATAGTCAGAAGCCAACGAAAACATATACTTTTGTTTATGTCGTAATCTATCCATGGGATTACGCTTGAAACCTATGATCGTCTGAGATATCTGGCAGTCAAAATGCTGCTCTCATTGCGCCCCTCGTCGCATCACGCTTCATCTCTGCAGCCTTTCCACTTCCTCGGAAGTACATGTACACTTGCTGCACGCGTATAATGCCAAAACAGATCAGACAATTCGATTTTCAATATATTCTGTAAATCAGAAAGGTTGTTCATCGGAAGACTGACCTGGATAACCCAGATGCTGAGCAATGACTCCACAGCAAATAATGCAAATCCAATGAAGTAGAAGATCTGCACAAGAATTTATGAATTACTTGGCCAGCCAAAAAACTTCTTGGCATCAGGATCTGACCTGGTGATTCAAAACCATGTATCTGCATAGACATAATGCTAGCTGGCTAACAACAGGCTGATGTACTTACCCCCACTAAAGCATTCACGCTGATGAGATCAATTGCCGGCAAAATTCCCCTACACGAGCATAAAATAAAAATCAGTCCAACATAAAGTTCCAAACCGCGTATCCGCAGAATATTTTGGATTGCCATATTTTAAAGTCGAACATTTAGTCTTTGTATGTATGGAAGCATGAATAGAGTTCAGCAACTCTATCAAGGTGGGTCCAACTATAGGGATAGAAAATTAAGTGGTAACTGTGCACTCGAGCTTTCGTTTATAATGCTCGTCTACAACTTGAAATACAGGCTAATATCAAAATGTGCAAAAATATACCATTCCTGCAACTGTCTTGCTGATACTATCTTAGCATGAACCGTTTGTATTAAATTCAAGTACTGTCGGAGGTCACTGTTTCCAGTCTTGTGATTATTATTGCCAGAATATGAGCAAGTAAGAGACTTACGCCAAAGATTTCCCCTCAAAGACAGCGGGAGGAGCCACAGCAGCAAATACGACGAAAATAATGTGAAACTGCAAAACCAGAAAGTTCAAGCATTGTATTTTTGTAGGCTTTTTAATTATCGAACATTAAACAGATAAACCTAGGTATTCTTGAGTGATCCACTCGTAAGACTTACCAAGTAGAGCAAGAAAAACAATCCAAACTTCAGCGCACTGTCAGTCCTATAACACAAGTTGCAAGAGAATGTTATCTATACATGTGCAAAATCCTGGAGGAAGAAAGAGACATACAAACAGAACTTTCAAATATATACCTCATAGCGTTATAAAGAGGGCGATACCATAACACATATGCACCAGGAACACCAGAAATGAAGTAGATTATTGCTAGCAACCAGATTTTCACACCTGGACATGCATTACCGTTCATTATTCAAACATTAAATATTGATATTCCGGTGCATAGGGCACAGGGAACAACAAAAGGGCTGAATATTACCTTCCCCCTTGATCCAGGCTGTAGTAACTGCAACGACGTTCCAGAAAAGGCATAAAGCCAAACCTATTCAATGCCAGAGAATGCTTTCTTAGTTTTGCTGATATGTAGTAAAGGAGGATTTATTCTTATTATGACTTACCATTTATACCTCTGAATAAATATTAGAATTGGAAAGTATAGTTTAGCATGTCATAAAACTTGAAAATAAAACATAATTCTTATACTATTAAGACAATCTTTATAAAATCTATAGTGTTTTAGAAATCTGGTTATGTATATCATAATCTTGATAAACGATGATGCAGGCATATAGTAATATAGCCCTTGATAACAATTAATAATTTCCTCTGCCAATTTATTTAACTATGATGTGGCTGGCAGCTGAAGAAATGCATGTGAAAGTATTTCAGCGACATGCCGTGAAGTTTGAACAAAATTTCATGCCCATTATATCATTGACCCATATCCCACAGATGAAAAGAGTTAATCATCTGAAAACAGATCTTTGTGTAATACAAATAACGTCTGCTAAGATATGGAGCAAATGTTTGTCAGCCATCACATTTGAAGAAAAAGAAGATTATTCAACAAACTTTAGGAATGTACAGTTCCAAACTTTGGGATGAAACATACCAAGAAATGATGCAAATGCAAAGTATTGCATTCTTTGAAGATGACTTGGTATCTCATTGGCAATATCATGGTGGATGAGTGGCAGGAAAGGAGGCCAGTTTTTCTCCTCGATGACAATACCAGCTACAAAATCATATCGTTAGATTTAGGGAGTAGAAGTTCATTTTCAATATGACAACAAAATCTTCAACATGATGCTCTATTGATAAAAATATTATTAATTTTATACAAGTGTCATTACCAATTACATTTTCAATTTTAAATGCGATGATCAAATATATAGATTTGTTAACAGAGAAGCAGAAAGTACAAACAAATATAACCAAATGTACAGGTTTAGATTGATCTTAGAAAACAGTAGTCTAACTCAAGGGTATATGAAAAGAAAATCAATATAGCAAGATCCTTATGGTCAGTGGATAGACTTGTTTCACAAGGCGACCACTATATGATACATTCATTTTGCTCAGGGAAAATAGGAAGAGAATTATCACAGAGAACTGCTTCTAATATGTCATGTATGAAACTAAATATAAAAAACACTTACCTCGTGCTGCAGCTTCCTCTCTTCTTTTCAGTTCCTAGTAAATACAATTAATATAGGGGATCAGAATCTGATGAACTTTAGGCTCAAATCGACTATGTAGAATAGTGCCAGGAATACAATGTGCAACTAAAAGGCTGAATTTGAAATAAAACCAACAACTCGTGATGATCCGATATTAGCTTCACAATATTACTGCACAATTTAAAACCAGTACTAATATCAACTAACATAAGCCTCAAACATACTATGTTACTGACTTGATTTATCATATTAGCTACAGTTAAAGAGTGAAGTAACTACATAAATATGCATTGTACCTTCTCCCTCTTGGTCAACTCTGCTTCCCTCGCTTGCAGCTCCTTTTCTCTTTTCTTCAGGTCCTAGAGCATTCAGAAAATCACACATTAATCAGACGCCCTAGGTACAATTTCCTTGTAGCTGCAGTTCTCATATGTGCATTTTGCAGTTGTAGATAGTAAACTACAAAATCACACAAACCTTTGACGACTCAAGAGGGATATCCACCGTGGCACTGAAATCTGCGGGTTCTGGGGGAAGGGGCGAAAGCCGAGAATTTGACGCAGGAGCGACGTTTCTGGGATTCTACATTATACATTTAAAATCAAGTAAACCACACATTGGTGAGCAACCAGCAGTTAAGGGCAAATTTGACCCCAAATTCAGTGGTGAACAGAACGCCTCCTAACACCATACCGGCATGTAGAATGCACCGCCGCCACCAAAGTTGGACTGCCCGCCAGCTTTCCCTCGCGTTTGTTCCTGCCAAGAAATCACCCACAATTTTTATTTAAGGGTTTTAGCACCAATGCATCATCATCAGACATTCAGACCAGTGCGAATCCCCGATGTACTAGCAGCGTGGATGACGGTGGACGAAGACAAAATAAGAGATGAATGGGTTTATCCACCGCCTAGGCGTGGTTAGATCTGCGCCATATTCAGATCGAACGCGAATGAGCACCTCGCCGAACGCCTACGGCGACGAGAAGGGAAGAAGATCCGCAGCATCCGGGCGATGGCGGAAAGGGATCCTAGTTCTCGAAAGGAGACTTACCGAGAAAGGGTTCACGTCCTCCTCATCGAAGGGGTTGCCCCCATCGTAGCGCCCCGCCATCTCCCTCCCTCAAGCCTCGGCGCGGTTGCTTGCATCACCGACAATGGGGATTGGCGACACGGAGCCGGGGAGGAGACGATGAGTCCTGCCAGATAGATGGATACAGCAGCGCACGCACGTTCGCACCAAGTTGGGCCAGATAAGTGTGACGACGACGACTTAGCGAGTTGAGCCGCACACACGGAACGACCCCGCTGCCAGTTGCAACTGCTCGCGGGCCAAACTTCACTTTTCTTTATTCGCAAAGAAAAGCTTTATTTTTATTTCTTTTTGCTTATATATTTTTGGAATTTATTTTGCTTAACTCTTTTTTTTGTTGAGATGTTGCCTAACTCCTATTATTGTGAGGATGCACTAGTGCTATCAGCAGTACGGCACTACCAATGGACGGTAACACCCTTATCTATACTACTATTACTAGCAAAATGTCCATGCGTTGCTACGGACAAAAAATAAAATCAATTATATATTGGTTTAAGTATGCTAAATATTTTCATAGAAAATGAAATCCCCATGAGAAGAACATTTAAATTGTTTCGGAGTCACCAAAAAATTTCTTATCTCTTTCTTAAGTAATAATAAAAAGAATAAGAAGATATTGAAAAACTATATAAATTTAATCAAATAATTTTTAATGTTAGACCCAAGCGTAAAAAACTAAATTTGAAGCAAAATCCAGGAAGACCAGGAACCGCAAGGACGGAAACTTCATAGCACTTTAGGTCATCGCAATTGGAAGGCCCAAGTAGACCAAGTCCATCAAATTTTGGCACCCCTATACACACTAAATAAAGCTAACGCTGAAATTAAAGCACCCTGATATACTTGTTAGCTCATCTAGAAAATGCATTAGTGAACATACAAAGATTTGACCAGATGCCCAACAACCTGCACACACAGAATGCTCTATCAAGAAACTATGTTTCATCTTACATTATGATCAAGTTGAGATAAAAAAATGATCATGTCGTCCTGGCACGGATATGACTGCCAGCTTATAGTCTATACTACTATTAAAAGAGCAAACATGTTGGGATACTTTAAATCTGTACCGTTCAAATATCTGATCGACGCTCCAGATCGCTCCAATGTTTGACAACTCAACAATGTCCGATTTTTCCCGTTTTACCCTCCCACCAAATCACATAATACTACTAAATTGCCACCGTACCGGTTTGTTATGATTTGCCACCTAAAAAACGATGTCACAAATTTTCATCGTCGTCGCCGTCAAGAATCGGCCTGTGAGCGGACTGCACCGGGGAGGGCGAGCGTCGTGAGGTCGAGCGTGAGGTCGAGCATCTCGGATTTGGGAGCAGACCCGCCGGCCAGCGCGGCCCTTCCCAGCGGCGGGGCCCCGATCCGTACCGGAGGTCAACGGGGCGACGACCTACGAGGAGATCAGCATCAGGGGCAGCCGGCCTCCATGGCTCCGCTCACTGGCGCGCCTCATTCGGCCATCCCTGCTAGGCGGAGATCAGAGCGCGTACGACCCTGACCTCTCTTTCCATCCCCTGAAAAAAGACCCTCTTTTTCAATTCTCCCGACCGTCAAATCCCAATCCAATTCCACCGCCGGTCTGTAGCTTCACGTCGCCGCTGGTTACAGTGCCACTCCCTCCGCCTTGTTCTCCATCTGGTTCATTTGATTTGGACTACGCCGTCGCCTTTCTCCATTATTTCAGGTCGTATTACGCGTGTGGTAGTCACCAATGCTGATCCATGGCCGCAGTGAGCAGTGGCAGTCAAGCGTGCCCGGTGCCCGTCCGTGGATGGGAACGGGTCAGGTGCATACGATGTTCTTGAGTCAGGTGGGTTATCATTTGTTGATTCCACGAAGAGGACGAGGATGATTTAAGGATCTGCGGCCGCACGGCGAGCTGCAGTGCGCGTAGGTGCAGATCAAAGTTGACGCGGTTGGGCACGGCGGCCGGCGAGCTGCAGTGCGCGAGGAGAGGCACGAGCGCGTCTGGTTCGTGGCGGTCTGGACGCTGGTGCTTCGCTGCATTAGTAATCTTTGTTTCTGCTCTGCTATTCGCTAATTCAGAAGCAGAATACTCCATATTCATTAATTCAGAGTATTGAATTGTTCATGTGCACTCGGCCGTCTATGATGTGTTGCTCTATATGTTATGGGAGCTTGACTATAATGTTGTGCGTACTACACCTTCTCTTGCTTGATTGACGCTGGCTCGCCCCGGCACAATCTCGGTCTTGCGGCGGCGGATGATGCTCGACAGCTTCAGAGAGTACTCCCTGAACACAATTCTCAAGTTCTTGGAGCTGATAATTGGTAGTTTGTGATAATTGGTAGTGGGGATTCAATTTCCTTGCTGCGTGTAGTGCCCTGAGCTTCAGCACTCTGAATCACGTCTAATAATCTGAATTTTTTATTTTGACGTGTAGTACGCTGAACTTGAACTTGATGGAATGTATTCAGTGCGTAGCTTTGCACTTTGAATGTCGCTAGCTATGAGAGCGAAAATCTGGGACGGTATTGTTTGTGGTTTCGGTTCAAATTTTGGACATAATTGTTTGTGATTTGAGAGGAAATAAGAAAAGTAAGCCCCTGTGCAATACTAATACACGCGTTTTATATGGGAATTGACGTGACAGGGCACATTTTTATATTACTTAGAACAAAGTCATGTAAATGTGTTGTTCTGTCTCAACTATTTTATCCCGCTGACCTGTAAATAAGATTGACAATGATTTTTGAAAAAAATATACACCAAAATTTGAATGTTGTCTCACAAGTTTGTGGAGATAAACTGCAATTAAATTGTGAAAAACCAGCAACATAGAATCTCATCTTTATCCACATAAATTTCACATACGGATTTATTTTCGTCAGCGTAGGTATAAATTACTACAATCGTAAAACCAACATTATATAGACGTGCGTTGCACGTGCAATTGTACTAGTTGGAGGTAAAAGCAAGCAATGCCCCAAAAGAACACACATGAATTCATTTTGTTCATACAGTAACCGTGTGAATTTCCTAAAATCATCATGTGAAGCATAGGTATAGCCAGCCTGGTCAGAAGCAGAATCAACTCCGTTGTCATATCCAAGTACAATATCACAAAATTAGTCTTCTGTACTTCTCTTACAATCGATGAAGCTGACGGCAGGCCACACGACCAAAATCCTATAAGAGTATTCAATCTGGTGAGCACCTAAAACATCAGCCTGAATTCCTTTTCTTAGCCAAAACACGCTCCACTTTATTATTCCAACGACCCCCTTGCAATCTGAAGCAATAACCAGTTTACTGAACCCCAAATCAACCGATAGAGCCAAGAGCTTCTCTGGATTGCTGCCTCAGTTCATAGCTTCTCTGGATGACAAGATTCGGGTGAGGAACTCTGTCGCGGCCGCCCCGTCGGTACTGTCGGCGTTCTCTGCAGCAGCGCACTGCAGAAGGACAGAGAAAATCAAGGTCCTTCTCAGTTCCTCATTGCGACGTGTGTGTAGGTAAGGTGAGAGATGTGGGGAAGGCAGCCATGGAAGATGCGAGTCAGAACACGCGAGGCAGGCCGCGCCGCTGTGGATGGGCGAGGCGAAAGCGACCTACAGCTGACCGGGCTTGAGGAGGAGGACGGCGAATTGCTGGGTCGTAGGGAGGTCAGCTAGAGCTAGAGAAGGCCGCTCAGGAGCAGTATTTCCGGTTGGCTAGAGATGGCTCACCGTGGCACGGCCGGCCACAGGCGCGAGCGCGAGCATGGCCGCCGGCCGGCGCGGATTCGCCCACGCATCCTCTCTTTGCGGCGCCCCACCCGGTGGCCAGGAGGAGAGGAGGCGGCGAGGGGACCCGGCCGGCACGGATTCGCCCGCACATCCTCGTCTTTGCGGCGCTCCACCCGGTGGCCAGGAGGAGAGGAGGCGACGAGGGACCTGGTCGCGCGAGAACGTGGTGGCGGCGCATCTTGATCTAGCGGACGGCAGGGGCTGCGATGGTCGCTGGAGAGGCTAGAGCTGGGATCAGGAGAGGAGGCCGGAGGAGCTGGTGTCGGGGCGGTGGTATGCGGCGCGATGGCTCGCCGGAGCAGGCCGGCGACGGAGGTGGCGGCGCAAATGGGATCGGTGGGTGAGGAGGAGGCGGCTGGGAAGGGAACGGGACGCGAGGGAGGATAGGATTGGGGATTTTCTTTTTTCACCGAACATGTACGTTTGACTTGGCGGTGGCAAGGGTGTAATTGTTTCCTAAATCAGCCTAGCATTGAGGGGTAAAATTGGAAAACTGAAAAACGTACCATCACCTGAAGACATATTATATAGTAGAGAAGAGAAAAGAGCAAACATGACCGGATACATTAAATCTTGCGCGTTCAATATGGGACCAACGGATCAGATTGTCCGGTCCGTGTTGAGCTACTCAACACATCTCACCACGAAACGTTTTTTTTTTGTTTTCTGTCCGAGTCCCGCCCCGTCGACCGAATAAACTCTGCCGACGAGTCACGAGCAAGTTCGCCGCGTGAACCCATCCCGCTGCACCTGGTGCCACCACCACGCGGTCTAAGATCGACGTCTTCCCTGTGGCTGGACGCCAGCTCGATGACAGAGAGAGCTCGAGGACAGCGCGAGGTCGGAGACGAGGCCATGGCGGGCAGCGGAAGGTCCGGTCGCAGCTATGACGGAAGCCACGAGCTCGAAAATTTGCGCCATGGCCCGCGGCGGTATCTCAGGGTCACAAGCATGGCGGCCAAAATCCTGCTAGGGAGCTATTTGTTGCGGCCATGAAGATCGCCGCGAGCTCAAAAAATATGGCCATGGGCGGCAGTGGGTCTGTGGTAGCTCGAGGTCGTGGCCATGGCCGCCGAAATTTGGCCGAGCGTGAGCTCGCTCATGCGACCATGGTGAGCGCCGCGAGCTCGGTATGACGAGCGGAAGGAGCAGCTGAACTGATTTTGTCAATTTGAGCATCTTGATGCGTGGATGAGAGATTTTTTCGAGTAAAATAAATGAGAGATGTGAGCAGCAATGATGGTTCCTGTTCTTCCTGTTTGAATCCCATATGAACGAGATGGGAAAGTGAGATAGATGGGGAAAGTATGAGAGAGATGACATTTGGGTCCCACGGGAGACTGCTTCCGTTGGCTGCAAACCAGACGACACAATATAGCTTCAGATGATTGTTTCGTTTTCTTAATCATGTGCAGGTTACTTTACCCTCTGTGGATGAATCTAAAGCTTAGTACGTATGGTCAGATTTAAAACTAAGATTTGAAGGATCTCCATACAAAATTAGGAGGGAGCATGGCCATCCAGCTTCGAAATTATTGTTTCCACAGGTTGGGCACAAAATTTATTCCGAGAGGTGACAATTTAGTTACTTACACCTCATTTTTTTCCAGTTTGAACATCATCCCTTTTGTGCAGGCCTTTTCGATTATGTGAATTGTCAACAACCAAAAGTTCATTTCCAATACTTAAAAGATATAGCTAATGAGGTCATTGTTGAAGTTGAATACAGACTTTTAGGTGTGTTCTCCTTAAGACTTTTGTATTGGTCTACATACGAAGCTCTTTCTTTTGTAATTGATCAGCAGTCACCCAAATTATATTAGGGATAGTTAGCTTTTACCACTCGAATTAGTTGCTTGATTGTTGACTTGCAGGTTCTTCGTTTTAGACTTTATGCGACATCGTGATGCAGACTTTTTATCTTCCGTCTTTTATTTTTGACATTGTCTGTTAGGTTCGTTATGGGCTAACATAGCTCCTACTAAAACTGTACTGCATAAAAGCAACATTAATTCTGTACGATGAAGTTAAGTAGTCAACTTGATACTTTTTTCTTCATACATGGACGAACAACACAATGGATTGCTATAAGGTTCCTAAAAGAACTGTTAGGCGAAAGAGCAGGCGCAAGTGACTTTCTGACTATGATAAAATGGTGTGAAATATAAATTTAGAATCGATGGAAAAAGTGTAAAAGAAGTAATCCATGTCGTCCTTGGTATGGTATTTCCTACTTATAAATTGTCCCTTTAATCGAGAAGACGTTGCACGTACATGTCAACTAGTTACAGTAAAAAATAGCGAGTCAATAATATATGTGTACAACCTCACACCATCCCAAATTATAATTAATCCAGACAAAGATAAACAAAAATGACAAATCAATCTATGAATGGTGACTCTAAATTTATCTTTTGTCTTCTTTGTGACACACCCTTACATTTATCTTTTATATTTCTCCATGTGTCGACCAAAATTAGATTTGAACAATTATAGGATTCGAAACTTTTGTATGCATTGGAACTTCTCGTTTTCCTTCGCCTTTTTGGGACATGTAAACCTAGTAACTTAATCCTCAATTCAGAGAGCTACAATGTAAGTACGCATCTCATATCCTCAATACAAGTTTGATCACAAATCACAAGGTCCTAGTATAAATTGGCTCGAAAGAAAAGGAAATTGTCTTCACGTGAACAAAAGATGAGAAATCCGTGAAATCTTTAACTCCCAGAGCGCAACTCTTACAAGCTTCGCTCAAAACAATAGACAACTCAACTGATTTGCATAATTTGATACTAGTATTCATTTGGTTCTTTGGACTTAACACATTCCTCTTGTTAAGTAAACACATCCATATATTACCATGATTTCTAGCATTTTTGCGGGTTACTCATGTTCGTGGCAATGCATGGTTGCCTGCCAGCTTCTTTTAATTGCTTGCCCATTAGTGTAGTACTCCCTCCGTTTTTTTTATAAAACGTTTTGGCAAGCGAACTAAGCTCGCTAAAACGTCATATAAAAGGGACAGATGACTTTTATTCTAGTTGAGTTCTCAAATTCTAGTTGAGTTCAGTTGAGAACTGACAATATGTGCATGCTAAATTATTTTGAGAAAAAAGTAATGTAGACTGCATCAAGATATGGTACAATCGGCATTCGAACGAATGGGAGGCAAACTCTGATCCATGGTCGCAAGCTAACTTATGAGCTATCCTATATTGGCCCCTATTGCAGGCGAGTGATCTCAACCTCCTCAAACTTGCGTACCAGACTCTTCTCCTCTTCGATTGTTCATCCGATATGAGCCAGACTTCTAGTTTTACTCTGGATCACTCAAGTGACAGATAGGTAGTTCTGGAATAGTCATGTTAGGTGTGGATCGGACTTGTGAATTTGAGTGAAGTTCCGATATATGACCAGGGTGGACCTAAGCCCCCCACTCAAGTTTCATAAACTCCTGAAATCTAAAGGAAAATGTTCAAATTTCTTTGAATTCAAAAGAAGTGTCTCTAGTGAGGCTTTTGTGCCCACTGAATACTTTTTACAGGTCCGGGCCCTGTATATGACCACAACTTACTCGTCCTCGCCTCGGATCGATGTGAAAGGTGAGTCAGGAGGACTTTCTTTTTCACGTGGCACCCTGTATTTCATCGTGGCCGGAATCAATAGAGCGGAGGTTGCGGCCTGCGGGTGGATTCAGGCGTGTCTTCAAGTTCGACCTTTGCACCTAAATTTTCTCTTGCGTCGATACCGAATGAGATGGTAGTTGCTAGAGTTACTAGATTAGGAATATCTTTTAAACAATCACCTAATCACATTTTTCGGATTATTTAGATACAAGGCAATTTATTGCCCAACTTAAATTAATAAAACCCTCATTCAACACAATCAGATTTTAGATTTGGTTGAACTTCTTAATGAAACTGATTTACTCCCCGCAAAAAAAAACTGATTTACAACCCACTTTAATTACGATAAAGAAAAATCAGGTTGAAGCTAGAAATGATGAGGAATATCTTAATATTTTGACTTAAATAGAGCCATTATTCTTAGTGCTGACCTTGGAGAAGAAGAGCAACAAGGTTCGAAAGATCATAAGTTCCTTCTAATCCAAGATATAAAAGGTAACTAAAAGGCTTTATAGAAGACTATCGAAAGAACAATCAGTTGTTCGTCGAAGTTCTAGGATTTTTTTAAAAGGTACTATTATGAAAAGGTGCTTTTGGAGATGCGATGGATTTCGGACCCAGCTAATCATCAATTTATTCATGAAACGATCAAGGATCACAAATTAGAATTTTTTTGCCATCCTAGAAACCGGTAGAGTTGATTTTTCTATACCGTTTTTGAACATATCTCGAGGTTTGGATTTTCTGACATTATTTTTCATGTAATCGAAGGCCATGGGCATTCTCGTTGTATTAATAGTTTGTCTCCTCAAATTTAAAATATAAACACCGCCGCTCACTGCGTTACATTTCATTTGTTTTCAGGGGGGGGGGGGGGGGTCGATTTGAATGGTTGTTATTATGGCAGTGTACGGAGCAGCTCAAGATGCAAAGAAACCAGAGTTTCTTGCAGAGCTAGTTCAAATGAATCGGAATCACTTCATTTGATAGTCCGAGGGAACTTTAAGATTATCCGTTGTTGGATGGATACAAAATAACAATAACTTTAATGCAAGATGTTAGATGACCCTTTATTTTGGACGATATTATTGAAAGCTTAGATTTAAGAGAGCTTACTGTTTCAGAAGACAATATACATGCGCTTTGACGGTAGGGAAACACCAACTTAGAAGCTAGATAGAGAACTCGTTCAAGATCAGACCACACACCTATACTTCTTGACTCATATGAACGGGCGCACCTCGGCAATGAGCCTTTGTTTTCTTTTGAATTGTTGTTTCTGAACCAAGTGGGTTTCTTTGATATAGTTGCCACTAAGCGTGCGAAATTTAGTTGGAAACACCCCGACGGAGGTATGGCAGAACAGATCTGCCACCTCAGGAGTTTTCTTATGGCTTGGACTCGTAATCAAAATAGTATTTATAAAAAGGAAAATTCTCCTTTCAAATATCAATGATTTGTTAGACCTTAAAGCGGAGGTGACTCCTCTCAACGTATCCAAAAGGTATATAATAAGAATTGCTAATGATAACATGGCTCAACTAGACGTGATAAGGAGTTTGAGTGGGCTCAACGTGCTAAGATTAAACACGTTGAAGAGGGGGAAACAACACTAAGTACTTTCCTCTAATTGCCAATGGTCAACATAAACACTACAACATGTCTAATTTTCAGCCACAGTTTAGTTCCGTGGTAGAAATTTGAAATTTTGTCATAAACGCACCATAATGACGGGTTTGTTGATCGTTGCCAATCTCGCGTCATAGATGGATTCGGCGACATTTGAGACACTTCATTATGCTTATAAACTGAGTTCATATTAAACTTGCAAAACATGTTATATTTAGAAACAGAGGGACCACAAGTTTTTTGAACAACATGAAAGTTTTTTTTTGCAAAACAAGATGAGAGTGATTATCTATGCTGTAATTGGGAGGGAGATAATCTCGTATTTGTAATTTCTTACTAATATAAAATTATAATAAAATTGTTTCAGATGGGCAAGCCAGTGAATCAGCTAGAGTAAGATCCATCTAGACATAATATGACATTAAATGAACTACGCATCTCAACATCTATAATATGACTAGTTGTGAACCGAATACGGACCAAGACGGACTTGGAATTGGCTCAGCTAGAGTTGTACAGTCAGCGCAACTAGAGTCAGACGAAAAGCGAGTTGTCGTGCGGAGACACTCCTAAAAACCCCTTATCGATCGATCTCCAAGTGTAGGATCTCAACGGACGGGTTTCAGATACGTGCTCTCGGACGGGCGTGCACGTGGTCGCCGAGATGGAGAAGCCTGAAAACAACAGAGCAAAAGAAACAGAGAGACTTTGGACAGGATGTGAGTAAATTCTCTCTCTATCCGCCCGTTCAGTCTCCCCATTCTATCATGAGACGTGTAGAGCACAAGCGCCACACGTTATTGGTGTCAAACAAGTGTCCGCCATGCGGAGCAAAAGTCAGACAACTATCGAATACACTGGCCACGTGGTACACAACACACTAGTGTGTGTGACACGTACACATATGCAGATGATGTCTCGTACAAAAATTTAACCTTTCACCAAAACATGGTTTAACTCGAACTCGATTCACACGACACACGTGGCGAGGTTTATAACTCAAACTCGGTTCACGCGACGCGCGTGGCGAGGTTGTGCGAAGGCATCTCCTATTCTCACTATCTTACTAGTGAAGAAGGACTGCCCTTATAAGCTGCTCCCATGTTTCACAACTAGCAATGTGGGACTAAAACAAACTGAATGAGCTTCTCAGATTTCAGAATTTATATGCTAGATGGCATGTAGCCCATTAAAACCAACAATTTCGATACACTTGACTTGAAGTTTTGTACAGATTACAATCATGATTTTCAAGATGCACGGTCACACTGCTTGTTTCTGTAAAATTAATTAAGGAAAAAGTCTAAAATAAACCTTCTACTTGTACACGAAAGATAAATCAAACCCCAAAATACTAATCCCGGAAATTGGCACTCTAAACTTGTCAATCCCGATCTATTTTAAACCCTGCACATGTTTGACGCACCAGGAATCATAAGATCCCGGCCGATATAACGTGATATTCTCACTGACGATGCCCCACATGTCATATTTATATAAAAGGGCTCCTCTTCAGCGAACGATGGAGCTGTCCACGTCGAGGTGCACTGTAGGAGTGCTACAGTAACGCACTTCTACAGTGCACTGTGTACTGTAGCTGATTTTTTGTGTGCCCATTTCGCGATAATATGCACATAAAATATATGCGCGCCGACGAGCAGTTTCCATTCCCGTGATCGGTTTCGAATTTGGTCGACTCTAAATCCTTAATTTTGGATCCAAACTCGCAAAAATATCTGACGAATTTTGTCAAATTCGTCGCACTCAGTCATCCGTTTAAATTTCTCTTTCACGAGTAGACGAATATCATCTTTCCGAACAAGTTTCATGTTTTAACCTTTTGGTTTTGACGGACAATATGCATATAAAATATATGCGCGCCGACGAGCAGTTTCCATTCCCGTGATCGGTTTCGAATTTGGTCGACTCTAACTTCTTAATTTTGTATCCAAACTCGCAAAAATATCAAAATTCGTCGCACTCAGTCATCCGTTTAAATTTCCCTTTCACGAGTAGACGAATATCATCTTTCCGAACAACTTTCATGTTTTAACCTTTTGGTTTTGACGGACATAAACTGCGCAAAAAAAGACAAATTCTGACGGATTTCAAAATTTTGGAACTCGGGGTGGCCACGTCGCCCGGGCACTTTAGAAGCGTCGTCGCTTCGTGATCCGACGGTAGGCGTAGCATTTTTGCGCAAAGGCCCATGCGTGTTTTGAAATTTGCGAACCGGTCCTCCTCGCCCTCCTCCTCTCTTCTTTCTTCCTCCGCTCGGACGGAGACGCCGCCGGCGCCGAGCTCCTCCCCGACAAATCGGAGCACACAGGGAGCTCCGCCGTCGTCTCCTCTACCTCTAATTTTTTTTCAAATTTAAGAAATTTTCAAACTTTACACATAAAGGTTGCACCAAATATCCATTATGTACAAAAGTAAAACTAAGAAATTCTTAAAATTAAGAAATTTTTTAAACTTTTCACATAAACTAAGAAATGTTCGTTTTGTTGCATATTTTTTGGATTTGTTTTCCAACCAATTTTTATATTTTTTGCTGAAACAAAAAAACCAAATTCCAGCGGATTTCACAATTTTGTATCACAACGGGCGCGGCGTGTCGCCGCGCGACATTTCCTAGTGTCATATTTATCCCCTTCCTATATCTCTCAGATTCAAATGATGCCATTGCGTGCGCTTCTGCCTCAGCCCTGCTGGCTGCGCATCGTCGACCTTCGTATGCCACCGGTGCCCACGGATCTGCTAGCCAGGCTCGTCGCCGTGCTTGCGCGTGTCCTAGCAGAGAACGGCCTGCGCTGCGAGTAGCACAACACGCCGCGGGAGTGCGCGTCGATTCTCCATTCCAAGCTCTCCCGCGTGGGTTCACCGAGTACAGCTAGTGCGGAGAGCAGCAGCTCTATCTAAAAAGCAAGATATTCACTTATTCAGAAGCAGCGGCTACAGCACCTTAGAGAGCAAAGAAGAAAAGTGGCTAGCAAGAACGACCACGACCAGCCACAGCATCCAGGAGTAGCAGCAGTTCATCGTGCAGGTCATGCGTCTCCAAGCTCTCCCCAATGCAGTGTGTAGTTCATGCGGGTCATCAGGCAGAGCGTGCATGCGTCCGCTGGTGCCGCGGCCTCATCCACCACTGGCCATACCAATTTATCCTGCCGCCGTGTAAATCGAGAAGCGGATTGGCCGATTGGGACATGCGGGTCGCATGTGGTGCGGAGGCGGGAGTCTGGGGCGGCGGCGGCGCAATACTGACAAACCCGCGGGGAATTGGGCAACAGTGGGTGAGAGAGACGGCGCGTCGTCGACCTAGAAGCGGCGGGACCAGAGGCAACACAGCGTTGACCTGGTGCGGCGAAGAGAAGCTGGAGGTTGAAGATAAAAATGACATGTGGGCCCGTGCTGTCAATGAGAACAACAAATTGAGTATTTTTTTTTGAAGGGGAAAACATGTATTGGGTTTAGAATAGACCGGGATTGACAAGTTCAGAATGCCAATTTCCGGGATCAATAGTTCGGGGTTCGATTTATCTTTCATCTACAAGTTAAAGGGGAAAGCAGACCGCTTTCCCCTCCTCCGTCTCTGCTCCCTTCCCTTCCCAGCTTCTGCCCTTCCTTGCGCCGCCTCCGGCCCTTCTCCGCTCTCCCTCCGGCGGCGTTGCCGGCCGGAGTGGGGGGAGGAGAGGGTGGCCGGCCCCCCTGTGTATACTAGGTTTAGGGTTTCTCCTTTTCTTGGCTCCTTGCCGTCTTCCTGCCGCTTCTTCGTCAATGCCCGGCGACGGCGTGCGCCCGGAGCTTGCTCCTGGCACCTCTCCATGGTGGGGACGGTGGCCGGTGGCTGGATCCGACGAGACTGCTCCGAATAAGGGCTGCAGGCCTCAGATTTCTCCAAATCCCCCTCTGTTCGTTGCCATGGAGGTGACAGGGGGTGGGGAGCTGGAAGATCTGCTGCCCTGTGGGGTGATTCCGGCCTGGTGTCAGGGTGCTGCACCGGGAGGATGGTTCGGTTCTTCCTCGACATGCTCTCGCGGCGGGAGGGTGTCCTTGGTGAGTTCCGCATCGGGCCCTTCTTCAAGCACCGACACCTCTTGTTCTTCAGCTGGGTGGTTTGATTTTTTCCTCTTCGGCCGACCGTGGTGGCGAGGGAGGGGAGCGAATCTGCGATGTTGTGGCTGTTGTTCAGGGTGGGTGTCACTTTTCGAGCTGCGACGATCGGGTGCCTCTGCGCGGCATCGGGCGTCTGCGACGGAACCTCTCCGCTGAGCTCCTAAGGAAGGAGAAACAAGAGATGGTCTCTGGCGCGTGCTCCTTTCATAAGCGCTCATGTTGTTCCCCTAGTGGTGAGGGCACTGTCTTCCTCCTCTTGGCCGGCCGTGGTGGTGAGGGAGAGAATGAAGATGGTGCTGCGGCTGCAAGGCTTGGTTGGTGGCTTCGTAGGCGGAGGTGCGAGTCCGATGCTACCAGTTCTTACTCGGTGATGTCGACTCCCACCGGTTCATCCTTTGAGCTTCATTGGTTTTTATCTAGTTGTTGCACTTCGTATCATCTGCAAGCTGCTGTGCATGTTGGATATGTGTTCTTGTTGTTCGGGACATGCCGGAGGCGGGTGAGAGTGTCTCTGCTGTTGTTTCTCAGATTTAACAGTCAGGAGCCCCCTGATTTGAGCTCGGTGTTGGACATTTCATATCTACAGCTCAATCCCCTACCTCATATGCATCTGCTGACGCGATTGCCGGTTGAGCCGCTGGCTCTACAGTTGGCTAGATTGCGAGAGGCCCCTGAAGAGTATGACTGCAGGTTTGTTGTGTCCGAGTTCTCGACGGACCCCCTGTCAGGCTCCGGTTGCACTCTTCGACATATCCAGTATCCAGAAGCTCTTCTCTTTGGTGTCCAGCTAGGTTTTTATGTTAAGGGTGAAAGTTGTAATCACTGTATTGTAATCTGCGCTTTATAATGAAAGTGATGCTTGGTTGTGTTAAGAAAAAAACAAGTTAAAGGTTCGTTTTGAACTTTTTTCCATTAATTAAAGGTGCAAGCTTTTTCTATGAGGACGAACGCATGCATGGTGACCTTTTTCTTATCGCATTAATCAGTAACAAAAAATTGTGAAAATTTATTCGTTTACTGTTATTGTAATATTCATCGAGTTGCCACGATCAAATGTTTTCACCATTTGGACGGACGTTCACGTCGATAATACCTCCACGTGGGTGTTTGGAGGCCACACCGATCAATCGTCCACGTCGATTATTCCTCTGTCGTGCACAAACACAACTTCCAAACGTGATGGCTCAAGCGTTCAAGCGCTGCTAATGGTAGATCTAGCCAAAGGAGCAAGAATCACGGCTAATGTCGGGACAAATTAAAAGATAATATTTTTTAGATAAAGAGTTTTATATTACTTAAAAGATTTAAGCATTACACCCGGCCTCTGCATAAGAATGCACGCAGCCGCAAACCAAACACATAAAACAAAAAATTTACATCAGCCGAATTACAAGTAAGACGCCAATGCGAAGGATGAACGCTCTGTCTATGGAGGACCAATACGACGATCAAGCGACCATCCATGTCGGATAAAAATATCCCTTGCCACCTCCTCCAAACGTGCACATGCCTCCGTAAAGAGGTCGCGATGCCCCACCTGTTGTAAGGTGGACCACGAACGGAGAATACCTGTGCACCGGTAGAGTACCTGCACGCGATAAAAATCTTTATTATTAAAAACCTTGTCATTTCTACTCAGCCAAAGCGACCATATAACGGCTATCGCTCCTACCCTAATAATAGTTCTAAACTTTTTATCTATCCCATGTGGCCAGTTGCCAAAAACGTTTGCAACAGACTTGGGTGGATATAAGTTAGAAGCTATTTGGATAGCTGACCAAATGGAACGTGCAAAACTACACTCGAAGAATACGTGTTTTATTGTCTCCTGTTGTGGACAAAACACACACTCAGTACTTCCATGCCAGTTTCGCTTAACAAGGTTATCCTTTGTTAAGATGACACCCTACGAAGATACCAAGTAAACACTTTAAGTTTAAGTGGGATTTTCATTTGCCATATTTTTTTATTATCATCGACTGGTACATCGGAATGTACTAACGCCCTATACATGGAGTCTACCGAGAATTTTCCATTCCCACATAAACTCCAACGAAACTCATCATGTAAGTTGAACTGAGGTCAATTAAAAGATAATATGTAGACCGATGAACCTGAAATATGCAAGGCTAATTACAAAGAGATTATCCACCAAGTGCCAATAGAGATGCAGAAAGAGCTCGTGGGAATGTGCAAGTGATGGCCCTTCACGTAGTTACCCCACAACGGCGCCAGCAAACGGTCTTGACGGCCCTTCGTGTGGTTACCTGCGTTAAAGAGTGTATGTAGTAGTGGAACACAGTTTTCCCCACGAGGGGTGACTCGAGGGTTTAATATCGAACTCTCGGGGAACCAGTATTTCAGGTGTTATCTCCTTATCCTTCTCTTGAGAACCTGCAACAAAATAAATTGTTTTGTGCCCTCAACCTCACCAAGTGGTTGTCAAGCACAAGGTGTGAGAATGATAATAAAATAAATATTGAAACAATAGTAAATATGCAATGATGGTTGACGAGGTGTACCCTCATCAAATCCCATAGTTAAGGACCTAGGGTTGAGATTATGGGGAGAGAACGTGGTAGTACTGGTAGTTTCGTCGGCTGACAAGCAGAGGAAAAGATTTACCCAGGTTCAGGCCCCTCGGGTGGAGGTAAAGACCCTACTTCCTGCTTGTCTGGTATTGATTGTGGATTATGCGATTACAGGGAAGCTCCGGCGAGACGACGATCTCGCAAGAGTTTTGGTGGTTTGAGTATGGCTTGGTCCCAGATCGGTACCCCTCCCAGCATTTAAATAGGCTGGGTCTCAAGAGTTTGTAACCGACCTAGTTTACACGTAAGGAAAGACTAAACCGACTATGCCTATGTCTAGTCTTGGAGGGTACTGCATCTTCTTGGGCCTCTTGTCTTGGGCTTCGAGTAGGCTATTCGATATTGGGCCTTAGTCGTCACGTGCACCAGGTACCCTCATGATAGGGTACCCGATATGTATACCCATGTCAGTAGCCCCCGAGTACTTGTCTGACTCGAAGAATCGGGCATGGACTCTTTCATAAGTGCACGTCATATGCTTTGAATTCTGTACATATAATTTGGAATTCCTGTATGAATAGCACACGTTTGGCTATATCGAGTATCTTATCGACTGTGCTTTATGATGATCAAGGGATAATAGCTTAGCAGGCCCAGTACACTCGACGGATCGGGACTGGTTAACTACACATTCGGGTAAAACCTTACTAGCTTTCAATCAAACTCGAGTCCCCGGACTCGAATCTGGAACAAACTGGTCAGATTCGACTAGGCCGCTGAGGTCTTACTGAGTCGATCTGCAGTATAACTTTGAATTTTACCCAACGCGTCCGTCGGGATTTTTCATCAGGTCTGCTGACACGAAAAGTATAAGGATTGACGTTGCTGGAACGGTCCTTAGCCCAGCTCGAAAGTTCGGCGGGTCTTACCTTTGCACTATGCGTGCAGCATCCGAGATACTTGCGACGGACGCAACTCGGGAATGTTTCGAGTATGTTTTCTGAACTTTGTTGGACGAGTCATGCCCTTTGTCGACTGATATTTGCTGTTATGCTATCGGGTGCGCGACAGCGCTCCCGATGGGAGTAGCCCCCGAGATTGTGCTTTATTGCTTTGCAATGGAGGATAATCTCAAAAACTCTTCTTACTCTTCATATGTTAATCGAAGAAATTTGTGCCATAATTCTATCGGGTGCACGACAGTGCTCCCGATGGGAGTAGCCCCCCGAGATTATGTTGTATTACTTGTAAATGGAGGATAATCTCAATCATTGTCCTAGGCATCTTCAGTCGAAGAATTTTTTGAACACGCTCCCGATGGGAGTAATATGACTTAGTCGAAGGAACGGTCGAGTGACCAATTTTGCCTTAAGAAAGTTTTGTCACACCCAAACTAATCAGGGCAATCGAGTGACCAATATGCGTTGAGCATACTCGAACGTATTTTCTGAACAGATGCTTCAATGACGTCTGGGATGACGTTTATTTCGACTGCAATTTCTGACACGCGTGGCGTGCGTTATGCTGCGATTGATGGGACGTGACACATAGGTGGGCCCATTTATGCAGAGCTGGCCGAAGACGGTGTCGGTTGGACTTGATTTGACTATACGGGCCCACTTTTTCCGCAAGCGTGATGATGGCTCCTCTTTTTACGTGCATAGTGGGCAGAGTGGCCGACGACGGTTGCCCTCCGCGTTTGCCACGTGTACGGTCAGATTGCGTGCGTAACGCACGGTTTGGATCTGAATGGCTGTGATTGCTTTTGATCTGTGGTAAATAGGGGAACGGCGCTGGCATTTGTTTTTTATCTGCCATTTGCTCTGCGCGCCGCCCCTGTTCCATCGTCTTCCTTGCGCTCTGCCTCCATTGCTCCTGTGCTAAAGCTTTGCGCGCTCCTCCACCTGCTCGTTTGTGGGGACCCGGACTAGCTGTCCGAAATACCCGATTATGCTTAACACAACGATCCCGTGATCAGTCTGTCGTTGCACATAATCCGAATTGGATACCAAAGTTTACATCCATTACAATACCGAATAAAAAGTCTTACATAGGTGCCTTCATGGGCCAAACCAAAATATCAGCGGAAGCTACGGCGTAGTAGACATCATATTCTAACGATGACGACCCGACATGCAGCTGACTTGTGGAGATCCTTAGTTTGCGTAGAAGTCGCCATACTCCTGCTCGACGTAGTGCTCCTCCTCGTAGTCTGGCTAGGACAATAGCCAGGGACGAAACCAATATGAGTACATTTGAATGTACTCGCAAACTACCCCAACATGAGTATGCACTAGTTTTATTTTAACTTACAACTTTCATTTGTTTAAAACATCTCTATATCTTTATTGAAAAAGGTAAGAAGAGTTTTATAACTATCTTTGAAAGAATTCACCATCTCATTTTGTTTCTCCAAAACTCCTCCTTTTTCTGACCATGGCTCACCATGGTCCATTTATTCCAACAACTCATACTACTCCATTTGGTATAGCTGTGTAACACCATCACCATTTTAGTTTCTTTTAAACTTAAAAAGCTTTTCCAAAAACTTGCACATGGTCTAGGACAGCCTCCCAACTGTCCATATCCGAGGACTCGGCTATTCGAGTAGTTTTACACTCTGCGGAGGTAGCACGCTTTTCCCACATCCATCCGGCAACTCATCGTGTCTGCCACGTCTCGCCATACAAGGTGTATGCGAAGTAAGCCGCCGACCATAGCCTGTCCTTTGCTCATGCTAGTATAGGACCCTACCGCTACGAATTTATCATCCTTTCCATCTACACCCAGTCCAGATTCCCCGTCGGGAAACCTAAGTGTGAGGACTCGTAGTTCTGCCCGGCGAGCGAACCCTTCAATCCTCCCACCAACGTGTTAGGACCCAGGTCAGGGGTAGGTCACCAAACCATCCCCTCATGGAACGAGGTCATCCTCGTTATTGAGGCATCCCATACTAATATGAGCAAATTATATGACTACGCCCTTTCCCATATGTGGGTAGATGTGGTCGCACAGGGTAAGATTGGTTGTCATAGTACTAGGACACAATGTGCATTTTTTTATAAACATCACCATTCTCCACTTCTTTACTTCCACACCGACATCTCGGTATTCCATAACCACCAAGTCTTTTCAAAAGAGTTTTGAATAAACAACATTGTTTCCCATCCTATAGTTTTATATAAACTACCTTATATTTCTACATAGGGTGGCAAAATAATATCCATATACTTTTTGAAAAGGTTTTTGTAAACCAATGCCTTAAGAGTAAATCATTTGATCAAAGTAGATGCATATGTATTTAGGTGCAAGCTCAGGGAGTAGCTTGCCTTGCTCGGCAAAGTTCTCGGGTTCTTGTGCTTGATGATCAGAGAATTCCCCCTCCTCGTAGATTCCGGCAACGTTCTCGTCTAAACGTTAAACAAGCAATGCAAACAATTACTAAACTACTCAAGCAAGCATCACAACATATCAATCATAAGCATCACAATTAGCTACTGCCCACATCAAACCATACAATTTGGTTTCAAAATCATTGAATTAAACATTATTTATTTATGTTCAAAACTATGGCAGAAACTTGTGGAACATGTTTAATTGCACAACTTGAGTTCTGTTGGTCACAAAAATACAAACTAAATTTCTATAGAAATCTACTGATGTGTAGAAGACAACACAATTGAGTTTGCATTAATTTGAGTTACCAAACTCCCTACACAAATGTTTGAGTCCAGTAACTTAATAATCAAGTTTTAGCTACCAATTAAGTTCTGTTGCTCCTAAAATTAAATCCTTTTAGGGGTAACTAAACATGACTAATTGCGACCTAAAGAAATTGGTCCTAAATCATTTGGGTTAACCATTTAACATATTTAAATGTTTGAGTGCAGAAGGCTGTTTAAACTTCAACTCAATACTAAACAATTAATAATGCACAAATAATTCTATCAAAATTAGGGAAGCTAATACATGGCAGTACTAAGCTAACAAAATTGGTTTCGAATTATTTGGACTAACAGAGTATCAGAAACAAACAAGTTTAGAATTTAAACCTTCTGTAGTATTTTTAATAATACTTTTTATCTGTTTAATTAAATAACATGAGACCACTTGGGTTGGTTAACCAATTTCATAAGCTTTCCAGAACAATTGAGTTTGATTTATTTGGATTCTAAATCTCGAGATATTGAATTTCAAAGTTGGATCCAGTACTGACTTTAACAGAGAAGTTTAAATTCAAATTTAATTGTTCTCTGGATAATGTTGAAAGTTATGACAGGTGGGGCCTACATGTCAGCGACACAGTGCGCGAGTGAAAATTAATAAAATCCTGACGAGCGGGGCCCGCCCGACAGTCTCTCTCTCTCTCTTCTTTTAACCGAAGCGGTATGGCACCGTTGGATCAAGATCCAACGGCCCACGATTAAAAGCAACGGCGGTGACCTAATATCGGCGGCGCTGCCGCGCCGGCGACGGCGAGGTGGATGAATCTCTCACCTAGAGGGCTCGGGAGGTCACGGCGATGATGCAGATCGACGGCGGCGGTGAGGGGGAAGCTCCTGGCTGAGTTGCACTTGCTGGGGTGGAGTGGTTCATCGGCGGCGAGGTCCCGATCTTCCACGGCCACGGACAGCAACTCCGGCGAGGTCCAACGGTCGCGTCTGGGCACTAATCAAAGGGGAAAAGGGAGGGGTGAGTGCGGTGAGCTCGGGCAACAGCGTAGAGGGGTCAGAGGGAAGAATGGAGCAGCAGGACGGCACGGCCGTGGTCGTGCTCACCTACGGCTCCGGCGGAGCTTCTCGGGAAGAAATCCAGAGCAGCGGCGGCTCAGCAGCCGCGGCTCTGCTCTCCTGGCGGTGTACGTGAGGTGGTGAAGCAAGGGAGAGGAGCAAGGGTGAAGGGGGTGGAGAGTTCGCGAGGTGCGAGGTCGAGTTAAATAGGCGCAACGTCGGCGCACGGTGGTCGCGGTCCAGCGGCGTCCAGAGAGCGGGAGAGGCCGGTGCGTGCTGTCTGGGGGGTCCGGGATGGTGCTAGGGTTCACGGCGTAGCTGATCGCGTGTCGGGGAGCTGTGAGGGGGGGCCAATTTGGCCGGCGCCGTCCAACTCCTCCGCGGCGGTCGTCGGGGAACCGCGGCGTAATTGCGATGGGAGAGAGCTCGAGTGCCCTCCTCTGCGAGGCAGAGGGTGCAGAGGCACGGGAGCGAGGGTGGACGTGAGCAGGGGGGGCCTGGGGGGCCCGGGGAACGGCGAGGCGCGCGGCGTGCGGCGTCGACACGGCGACGGAGAGGTAGGCGAAGAAGGTTTTGCAGAAAACCCCCTGGCTTCTCTCCTTTTCATTTCTTTCTTTTGTTTTTCAAACCAGAAGCTTTTCTCGAATTTAATTGGGGCACTAAATCTATTTATAAAAATTCAAGAAAATTTGTGAAGCCTTCCCATGGCATGCAGAAGCTTCACAAAAATTGGCTTTACAAAATAAAATGTTTTGAATCATTTTTATTCATAGGGTTTTAATTATTGAATTTGGTTTTATTTCCAATTGAATTTTACTTTTGAATTTTAAAACTAATTTAAAATATTGATTGAGAAAGAAAAGTAGTAAGGATAACATGGGAGTGTTTACATTACCACTCCTCTGAATTTTATTGTAAAGGAAAACAATTTCTCACTTGGAGAATTTTATGTGACACTTGTCACATTATTTTCTTGCTTTTCTTTTTATTTTATTTCTCTTCTTTTCTTCATGTCTTTATTTAGAGCAAACAACACATAACTAGCAAGAAATAAACCACACAAGCAACAATATGAGATCAACACATATAATTAAGCAAAAGTTTTTGTTGGCTCTCATTTTTGGAATAATAATACTGATTAATATTTTTGGGATGTTACAATCCTTCCCCCCTTAGAATAAATCTCGTCCCGAGATTTGCTAGGCCTGGGTACTAAAGAGGTCTGGAAATTCGCTTCGAAGATAATCTTCGCGTTCCCAAGTTGCTTCTTCTTCAGAGTGGTTATTCCACTGGACTTTGTTAAACTTGATCGCACGTCTTCGGGTAACACGAACATCTTCTTCGAGAATTTTGAGGGGTCTCTCGCGATAAGTCAGGTCTTGGTTCAGGTCGATGGAGAGGTGGTCGATGTTTTTGAAAACATCAGGCTGGTCAGGAACTTCGAGACACTTCCGGAGCAACGAAATGTGGAAGACATCATGATAATCTCCTAATTCCGGTGGCAATTCCAGTTGATAAGATACTTCTCCTCGACGAGCAATGATCTTGAAGGGTCCGATATACCTTGGCGCTAATTTTCCCTTGACATGGAAATGCTGCATTCCTTTGAGGGGTGTCACTCGGAGATAAACATAATCTTCTGACGGGATTGGGCAGTTTTGAGGCGTTCACGAATAAGCTGAACTTGCTCTTCAGCTTCACGGAGGGTATCGGACCAATTCAGGGGTGTACGACACTTCTTGCCGTAAAGGGCTTCAAAAGGGGCCATTTGCAGACTGGACTGATAACTGTTGTTGTACGAGAACTCTGCAAACGGAAGACAATCTTCCCACTTGGAACCATAGGATAGAACACACGCGCGAAGCATGTCCTCCAATATTAGCTTTTCCAGGGTGATAATGGATTCCAATATCATAAGCCTTGATTAATTCCATCCATCTTCTCTGTCGCAGGTTCAACTCCTTCTGGGTGAAAATATACTTCAAGCTCTTATGATCCGTATAGATCTCACAGCGATGTCCCGCAAGATAGGGACGCCACTTCTTAAGAGCAAAGACTACAGCAGCTAACTCCAAGTCATGAGTTGGGTAATTCTCTTCATGCGGTCGCAACTGCCGGGACAGATACGACACAACTTTGCCTTCTTGCATCAGAACGCAACCAAGTCCGAGGCGTGATGCATCGCAATACACGTCGAAACTCTTGGTGACGTCTGGCATAATCAAAATTGGGGCCGAGGTTAATCTCTTCTTCAGTTCTTGAAAACTATCTTCACATTTCTGAGTCCATTCAAACTTCTTGTCCTTCTTCAACAGTTGGGTCATGGGTTTGGTTATACTGGAAAATCCTTCAACGAACTTGCGGTAATAACCAGCGAGTCCGAGAAAGCTTCGGATTTCCGTCACACTAGTTGGGTATAACCAGTCAATAATGGCTTGTATCTTCTCAGGGTCAACAGAAATTCCTCCAGCAGATACAATATGTCCGAGAAATGCCACTTCACTGAGCCAAAACTCACACTTGCTAAGCTTGGCATACAGCTGGTGCTCTCGGAGGGTCTCCAAAACTAGACGCAGGTGTTCAACATGCTCTTCTTCGGTCTTGGAATAAATAAGGATGTCATCAAGGAAAACTACCACGAACTTGTCGAGGTACTCCATGAAAATCTTGTTCATGAGATTCATGAAATAGGCTGGGGCATTGGTCAGGCCAAAGGACATCACGGTGTATTCAAACAAACCGTAACGGGTGGTGAAGGCGGTCTTGGGAATGTCTCTCTCGGATCTTCAACTGATGGTAACCTGTCCGAAGATCGATCTTGGAAAAGACTCGGGCTCCATTCATTTGATCGAACAGATCCTCGATCTTGGGAAGAGGGTACTTATTTTTAATGGTCACGTCATTCAGCTTGCGATAATCCACACACAGGCGTGTGGTACCGTCTCTCTTGTCCACAAAAATAATGGGTGATCCCCATGGTGAAGCGCTTGGGCGGACAAGACCTTTGCTTAGCATATCAGCCAACTGCTTCTTCAACTCAACCAGTTCTTCCGGATTCATCCGATAAGGCTTTTGGGATATGGGGGATGTCCCTGGGATAAGCTCAATTATGAACTCAATATCCCTGTCCGGTGGCATACCAGGCAGTTCTTCAGGGAAAACATCCTTGAACAGGTGAACAACACGGATCTCATCTAGGGCGGGTCGAGCTATGCTCTCATGGCATCCGGGTCTGGTCTGGCTGGTCTCAGATGCATACTCCACTTCAACTCCATCATCAGAAGTGAGAGAAACAGCTCTTCGGGCACAGTCAATACGACCGTGATACTTGGCTAACCAATCCATTCCAAGAATAACATCTATGCCTTGGTTTCCTAAGATAATTAGGTCGGCTGCAAACCTTTCTCCTCCAATTTCTATGGGGGTTTTGGAACACATCTGGTTGGTTTTGGCTAACAGTCCTGGGGTTTGTACCAACATCGGTTTGGGTAAAAGACCCCGACTAAACCTCCCTTAGAAACAAACTCTTTGGTAATAAACGAATGGGTGGCACCAGAATCAAACAGAACAGTTGCAGGTACTGAGTTGACAAGGAACGTACCCAGCACAACATCTGGCGCTTCTTCAGCCTCTTCAGCATTGATGTGGTGCAGACGGCCTCTGACAACAGCAGCATTCCCGCGGGGTGCGGCATTCTTGCCATTACCATTTCCATTGCGGCCTTGGCCATTGTTCGGTGCCGGTGCATTGGGGCGCTGGACAGGCTTCTTGGATTGGGGCATTCTCTGGAGTAATGTCCTGGGGCGCCGCATTCAAAGCAGACAACCTTGGGGCGGAGATTGAAGTTATTGAAGTTTCCTCCAGAACGGTTATTATCATTGGGGCGGTTGAAGTTGTTTGGGCGGTTAGGGAAATTGGGGCGTGGAGCTTGGGGTGGACGATAAGCAGGCCTGGGGTTCTGCTGAAAGATACGAGGTTTCTGGCTGCTCGAACCTTCCTGAGCATTCATCCTCCTCTTGCGACCTTCATACATAGACTTGCGCTTGGTTTCCAGCTGGATGGCTTTGTCCACAAGTGACTCCAGATCACGGAAGTCATGGATAACCAGAGCACACTGCAGTTCATCATGAAGTCCACTCATGAAACGCTCCATCTTCTTCTCTTCTTTGTCGGTGTCATCAGGAGCATACCGAGATAAGTCGGTAAACTCATCCAGATAACCGACCACATCTTTACTTCCCTGCCTCAGCTTGCGGAATTCATCCTTCTTCCTCTCAATGAGTCCGTAGGGAATGTGCTTCTTGCGGAACTTCTCCTGGAACTCAGCCCAATTGATAACATGACCAGCTTGCTGGAGAGCCTTGGTAGTTTCCCACCAAGCTCTTGCAGGTCCAGCGAGATAGTGGGTTGCATACAACACTTTCTCATTTTCTCCCACAGCAGCAACTTCCAGATTGTTGTCGATGGTGCGAAGCCAATCATCGGCCTCCAGTGGGTGAAGTCCCTTGGAATAGGTGGGTGGGTTGGTCTTCTGAAAATCACCTAAGGTAGATCGCTGGTTCCCATCGCCATTGCCATTACCACCATTGTTGTTGTTGTTGTTGTTATTATTATTGTTGTTGTTGTTGTTATAAGCGGCTGCGAGTTGTTGCAGGGCAGTGAGATGAGCCTGGCGCTCCTGCCGAGCATTTTCACGTTCCTCCATGATAAGCGTGAGAAGTTGGGCAGGGGTTGGGTCCGGTGGTGGTGGTGCTGATCCTGATCCTTCCGCATTGCTGCGACGGGGCGGCATCCTGAAGCACACCGGGTATAAGAGGCAAGGCAAGAAAAGTTCGACTAAGGGAAAAGACGATTTCTCAAGTGGTTAATTAATTTTAAGGACTTATATGAAAATATTTCACACATATATAACAAGACAAACATACTTATATTTCACAAACACACATCAAGGAGTTCACAACAACATCAGCTTACAACATCAAGCTTACAACATCACCTTACATCTAAGATACATAGCATCTGGTTTCCAAAAGAACCACTACTCGACTCGACTAGCGATAGGGGTCAACCTAATCCTGCGGTAGTGATCAAGTCACTCGCCTACTGAGGTGGAACCTCCAGCTCTAACACGTCAGCATCTGACTGGTAGGGTGGCTCCTCGGGATCCTCCTCCTCGTCCTCGAGAACTGCCTCGAGTGGCTCCTCCTCCTCGTCAACTAACTCCTCCTCATCATCGTCCTCCTCACAATCCATCTCCTCCACGAAGTCATCATCGTCACTGAGGAAAGCGTTGTTCTCCTTGCGGAGATCCTCGCCCTCCTCCTCCATCTCGTCAGTATGGTGCTCTAGATCCTCAATCAGCTCGTCCTGCTCCGCCACCTTCTTGCGGAGCTTTACGATAGTCTTCCTCAGCTGGGCCCTCTTCCTGAGAAGAGCGACCTTCTCCTCCATCAGCTTCTCCTCGTTCTCGCGAAGCTCAACGAGCGACTCGCGGTCAAAGTGAAGCTGAATCCTAGTGCGCAACAGATCATCCTGAGTGCACTGAAGTAAGATCTCCATGTCCATGATGTAGCTCCCAAACATCGGGTGGTAAGGGGAAGGAGTAGGGTGTCCGTCGCAGTTGCGCCTCCCGTAGAACCGGAAACGGGAGTCTACTAACTCCGCCTTGTGCTCCTCACAAAGTCGGGCTAGCATCCTCTGTGTAGCAGTACAGAGACCGTCAACCCAGGTGGCCTCCTTGGTGGTGAAGACGAGCGTCCTGGAACTGGGAGACTTGATGTTCCTGCGAACTGACGACTGATGAGCCAGCTCAGCCTTCCGACACCGTGAACGTCAATCTGAGCTCCCTCAAACTCTGGAGCGGGGCGACCTAACAGCTTGCTCAACTCGAACAAGTCCCTCTCAAACGTCAGCTTGCTATCCTTCTCAAGCTGAACGAACTCGGTCCAATGGAGTGCCATCTACAATTTTTAAGCAAAATTTTAAGTTAGTGAGATGATGAGTGTACAAAATTTTAATTTAGTGAGGTAACAATAAGCAGAATTTTAAGTTTAATGAGATGACAAGTCTGCAAAATTTTAAGGATACAAGGAAAATGTAATGTTTAATGAGAATAATTTTGCATAAGTAAGAGGATTGGAGATAAGCAGTTTTCGAAAATACTTCACTCCTTTCTTTTAGAAATTAATCTTTTTGTAACATTTGTCTAACGACCATGCTAACTAAGGTTTCCTAAAGTCAGGATGGCTCTGATACCAAGTCTGTGGGGACCCCGGACTAGCTGTCCGAAATACCCGATTATGCTTAACACAACGATCCCGTGATCAGTCTGTCGTTGCACATAATCCGAATTGGATACCAAAGTTTACATCCATTACAATACCGAATAAAAAGTCTTACATAGGTGCCTTCATGGGCCAAACCAAAATATCAGCGGAAGCTACGGCGTAGTAGACATCATATTCTAACGATGACGACCCGACAGGCAGCTGACTTGTGGAGATCCTTAGTTTGCGTAGAAGTCGCCATACTCCTGCTCGGCGTAGTGCTCCTCCTCGTAGTCTGGCTAGGACAATAGCCAGGGACGAAACCAATATGAGTACATTTGAATGTACTCGCAAACTACCCCAACATGAGTATGCACTAGTTTTATTTTAACTTACAACTTTATTTGTTTAAAACATCTCTATATCTTTATTGAAAAAGGTAAGAAGAGTTTTATAACTATCTTTGAAAGAATTCACCATCTCATTTTGTTTCTCCAAAACTCCTCCTTTTCTGACCATGGCTCACCATGGTCCATTTATTCCAACAACTCATACCACTCCATTTGGTATAGCTGTGTAACACCATCACCATTTCAGTTTCTTTTAAACTTAAAAGCTTTTCCAAAAACTTGCACATGGTCTAGGACAACCTCCCAACTGTCCATATCCGAGGACTCGGCTATTCGAATAGTTTTACACTCTGCAGAGGTAGCACGCTTTTCCCACATCCATCCGGCAACTCATCGTGTCTGCCACGTCTCGCCATACAAGGTGTATGCGAAGTAAGCCGCCGACCATAGCCTGTCCTTTGCTCATGCTAGTATAGGACCCTACCGCTACGAATTTATCATCATTTCCATCTACACCCAGTCCAGATTCCCCGTCGGGAAACCTAAGTGTGAGGACTCGTAGTTCTGCCCGGCGAGCGAACCCTTCAATCCTCCCACCAACGTGTTAGGACCCAGGTCAGGGGTAGGTCACCAAACCATCCCCTCATGGAACGAGGTCATCCTCGTTATTGAGGCATCCCATACTAATATGAGCAAATTATATGACTACGCCCTTTCCCATATGTGGGTAGATGTGGTCGCACAGGGTAAGATTGGTTGTCATAGTACTAGGACACAATGTGCATTTTTTATAAACATCACCATTCTCCACTTCTTTACTTCCACACCGACATCTCGGTATTCCATAACCATCAAGTCTTTTCAAAAGAGTTTTGAATAAACAACATTGTTTCCCATCCTATAGTTTTATATAAACTACCTTATATTTCTACATAGGGTGGCAAATAATATCCATATACTTTTGAAAAGGTTTTGTAAACCAATGCCTTAAGAGTAAATCATTTGATCAAAGTAGATGCATATGTATTTAGGTGCAAGCTCAGGGAGTAGCTTGCCTTGCTCGGCAAAGTTCTCGGGTTCTTGTGCTTGATGATCAGAGAATTCCCCCTCCTCGTAGATTCCGGGAACGTTCTCGTCTAAACGTAAACAAGCAATGCAAACAATTACTAAACTACTCAAGCAAGCATCACAACATATCAATCATAAGCATCACAATTAGCTACTGCCCACATCAAACCATACAATTTGGTTTCAAAATCATTGAATTAAACATTATTTATTTATGTTCAAAACTATGGCAGAAACTTGTGGAACATGTTTTGCACAACTTGAGTTCTGTTGGTCACAAAAATACAAACTAAATTTCTATAGAAATCTACTGATGTGTAGAAGACAACACAATTGAGTTTGGATTAATTTGAGTTACCAAACTCCCTACACAAATGTTTGAGTCTAGTAACTTAATAATCAAGTTTTAGCTACCAATTAAGTTCTGTTGCTCCTAAAATTAAATCCTTTTAGGGGTAACTAAACATGACTAATTGTGACCTAACTAAATTGGTCCTAAATCATTTGGGTTAACCATTTAACATATTTAAATGTTTGAGTGCAGAAGGTGTTTAAACTTCAACTCAATACTAAACAAATATATGCACAAATAATTCTACCAAAATTAGGGAAGCTAATACATGGCAGTACTAAGCTAACAAAATTGGTTTGGAATTATTTGGACTAACAGAGTATCAGAAACAAACAAGTTTAGAATTTAAACCTTCTGTAGTATTTTTAATAATACTTTTTATCTATTTAATTAAATGGCATGAGACCACTTGGGTTGGTTAAACAATTTCATAAGCTTTCCATAACAATTGAGTTTGATTTATTTGGATTCCTAAATCTCGAGATATTGAATTTCAAAGTTGGAACCAGTACTGACTTTAACAGAGAAGTTTAAATTCAAATTTAATTGTTCTCTGGATAATGTTGAAAGTTATGACAGGTGGGGCCTACATGTCAGCGACACAGTGCGCGAGTGAAAATTAATAAAATCCTGACGAGCGGGGCCCGCCCGACAGTCTCTCTCTCTCTTCTTTTAACCGAAGCGGTATGGCACCGTTGGATCAAGATCCAACGGCCCACGATTAAAAGCAACGGCGGTGACCTAATATCGGCGGCGCTGCTGCGCCGGCGACGGCGAGGTGGATGAATCTCTCACCTAGAGGGCTCGGGAGGTCGCGGCGATGATGCAGATCGACGGCGGCGGTGAGGGGGAAGCTCCTGGCTAAGTTGCACTTGCTGGGGTGGAGTGGTTCGTCGGCGGCGAGGTCCCGATCTTCCACGGCCACGGACAGCAACTCCGGCGAGGTCCAACGGTCGCGTCTGGGCACTAATCAAAGGGGAAAAGGGATGGGCTGAGTGCGGTGAGCTCGGGCAACAGCGTAGAGGGGTCAGAGGGAAGAATGGAGCAGCAGGACGGCACGGCCGTGGTCGTGCTCACCTACGGCTCCGGCGGAGCTTCTCGGGAAGAAATCCAGAGCAGCGGCGGCTCAGCAGCCGCGGCTCTGCTCTCCTGGCGGTGTACGTGAGGTGGTGAAGCAAGGCAGGGAGCAAGGGTGAAGGGGGTGGAGAGTTCGCGAGGTGCGGGGTCGAGTTAAATAGGCGCAACGTCAGCGCACGGTGGTCGCGGTCCAGCGGCGTCCAGAGAGCGGGAGAGGCCGGTGCGTGCTGTCTGGGGGGTCCGGGATGGAGCTAGGGTTCACGGCGTAGCTGATCGCGTGTCGGGGAGCTGTGAGGGGGGGCCAATTTGGCCGGCGCCGTCCAACTCCTCCGCGGCGGTCGTCGGGGAACCGCGGCGTAATTGCGATGGGAGAGAGCTCGAGTGCCCTCCTCTGCGAGGCAGAGGGTGCAGAGGCACGGGAGCGAGGGTGGACGCGAGCAGGGGGGGCCTGGGGGGCCCGGGGAACGGTGAGGCGCGCGGCGTGCGGCGTCGACACGGCGACGGAGAGGTAGGCGAAGAAGGTTTTGCAGAAAACCTCCTGGCTTCTCTCCTTTTCATTTCTTTCTTTTGTTTTTCAAACCAGAAGCTTTTCTCGAATTTAATTAGGGCACTAAATCTATTTATAAAAATTCAAGAAAATTTGTGAAGCCTTCCCATGGCATGCAGAAGCTTCACAAAAATTGGCTTTACAAAATAAAATGTTTTGAATCATTTTTATTCATAGGGTTTTAATTATTGAATTTGGTTTTATTTCCAATTGAATTTTACTTTTGAATTTTAAAACTAATTTAAAATATTGTTTGAGAAAGAAAAGTAGTAAGGATAACATGGGAGTGTTTACATTACCACTCCTCTGAATTTTATTGTAAAGGAAAACAATTTCTCACTTGGAGAATTTTATGTGACACTTGTCACATTATTTTCTTGCTTTTCTTTTTATTTTATTTCTCTTCTTTTCTTCATGTCTTTATTTAGAGCAAACAACACATAACTAGCAAGAAATAAACCACACAAGCAACAATATGAGATCAACACATATAATTAAGCAAAAGTTTTTGTTGGCTCTCATTTTTGGAATAATAATACTGATTAATATTTTTGGGATGTTACATCGTTGGCAATGAAGAAAGCGGCGGGCAACAAGCGCTCCGCCTCGACTGCTGCCGCCGCGCCCGATGCGGCGGCGAAGAAGGGGAAGAAGACTGCGGCTAGCACATCTGCGGCCGCCGTCGACCTCAAGAAGACCAATGGGGATTGGATGAAATCCACCCTGAAGGAGGCGCAGCTGGACAAGCTGCGCGAGGAAGGATTGCTGCCACCTTCCGACCACTCCTCGTCCGCGCACCTTCGCCCAAGGAGGTACTTCCCGAGCCTCGCGCTAACGAGCGCGTCTGTTTCGCGGAGTTTTTGCCTAGGGGTTTCTCGCTCCCCCTCCATGATTTTGTGCGAGGTTTGCTTTTTGCCTACGGGGTGCAGATCCATGATCTCACCCCGAACGGTATTCTGCACATTGCGTGTTTCATCACGCTGTGCGAGTGTTTTTTGGGTGTTGCTCCGAGTTGGGCATTATGGAAGTCCATCTTCATGGTCCGGCCAAACAACCGAGGCGGCCGAACCTATCCAGTCGGAGGCCTGCAGATCCAAGTGCGCAGCGACACCCGGTACTTCGCCCTGAAGCCAGTCGACTCGGCGCAGGGGTGGAGGAAGAGGTGGTTCTATGTGCAAGTGGACCAAAATGTGGCCCCAGCATTTTCGACTGCTGGTATAGCCGCTAGGACGAAAGCCTGGACCATGAGCTTTCGACTGAAGAAGTGGCGGAAGCAGCGCCTATGCTGGAGACAATTGGAGGGCTCCTGAACAGCATCACGGGTGTGCATCTGATTGCCACCTTTGTGAAGATGCGGGTATGGCCGCTCCGCGCTCGTGCCCACCCAATGTGGGAGTACGAAGGTCCCCTCGACTCCACCGAATGAGCAAGGAGGAGCTGTCAGGAGTGAACTGGTGCACATGTGCGGTCCATCACCAGTACAAAACAAAGCGAGCCCTGCAACGTCGACTGCCCAGTCGATCCTTATGGGGCTGAAAAGCCTTTGCCAGAGGTTAGTGAATCTTCGATTTTATGATTTCTTGTTTGTTATCTGCTATGCATCTTTGTGACATTTCGACTATATTTGTATGCAGGGCCACTCGACACCTCACCTTCCTCCCTTCCGAAGATGGCCAACTTATGAAACAGAGTGACAGTAGAAGCGAAGGGAGGGATGAATCGCCTTACCTTCGGCTACCACTTCACCCACAGAAGAGGTTGAAGAGGAAGGTAGAGGAAGCACAGGGCAAGGAGCCTGCCGCGAGTGAGGATGTTAGCGAGGTTCCTCTTCGCAAGCGCCGTCGGGCAGCCCAAGTTTGTCTTCTTCCACGAGCTCACCCGCGAGGGAATCGGATGTGAGGGATGATGGAAACTCAGCTCCGTCTCCTACGACCACAGCTGCTCCCTTGGACGTGAGTCCTTTGAGCTCGGCTCCTCCTCCTCCTCAGTCGAGTGGGCAGCTACCTTTTGGAGGCCCAAACTTTGACGAGCTCGACACTGAGGATGAAGAAGAGCACAGGTTTGCTCCTTTTTGCACTTAATAATATTTTTTGTGAGTTATGTACTTTTGCTTATGTTGTATGCCTTTCGGTCACTTGTAGTGCCGAGACTGTGCGACCTCCAACTCCTCCAACCGTGAGAGCCTCGACTCCAGATCAGCCTGAAGCCTCTCCTGTTGCGGCTGAGGTTGTGAAAACAATAGCCACGACCACTTCCATTGAGGCTGCCAATATTGCGAGTACATCGACTCCGCAAATTGGAACTTCTGCTGCCAAGCCCGCGCCTTGGATTGAACACGTAAGTGTCTTTTTGTCGAGTCTTCCTTCTGGACCTATTTGTGTATAGCTTATGTTGGTTTCGTGTGCGTGCAGCCCTTCTACCTCAACCTGGTGGAATCAGGTAAAGCATTTGTCCAGGTTGAACAGGAGAGGGATAATCTGCGCGCTGTTATGGAGCAGCTCACCCGTAAGTATCTTGGGTTTCTGTAAGTCTTTGCCTTGTCGATTGTGAATGACATCTGTCCATCTATCTCAGGTGACAAGGCAACGCTGAATCTCGGGTTAAAGAGTTAGAAGAGACACTCGCCAAGGAGCGCGCGGAGTCGAAGAAGGCCTTGGATGATGCCAAGGACTCCGCCGCTTTGCGCGAGAAGAATTATGCTGAGCGCCTGGCGAGCCTCACCCGAGACGTAGGCGGTGAGTCGAGCCTTTCACTTTTTGCCTACTTCTTTTTGCCACTGAATAGTATGTAACATTTTTGTTACTTCTGCTTTTTTGAAGGAGCTGTTGGGGCATCGACACCTGTAGATCAACCGAGTGTCGATTTGTCCCTTGACCGCGCAATCGGCGACCTGGATGTCGTCTCTACCCAAGCCAAGGACGCACTCGCCAAATCTACGAGCACGCTCGGCGCCGTGTTCAAGGATGTGTTCCCCTCCAGCCAACCTCCTTCGACTGTGGATGGCTTCGCAGACGTCCTGGGCCCGGGAACTTCGACTATGACGAACTTTGCTCGCGCTTTGACGGTACGCGGCTCAGAGACCACCCTCAAACTCCTTTTAGGTCATGGGATAGAGGGTGACTTCGAAGCCGCTCTGTCTGCTTTCCCTCGTAAGCCTGGCGGGAAATTGGTGTCCCTAAAGCATTTGAACGAGCCAGCCGCAAAGTTGGCTGAAACTTTTATGGCCACCATGGAGCGCCGGGCAGAAGAGGTCGCCGCTCGTGCGAGTAGGGCTAGGTCAGAGTCAATGTCTGAGAAGTAGGGCAGCCGCGCCTTTGATGTCTTGTAATTAAACTTATGACCATGCGAGTATGCATGTGCTTTTGCTACCTTTGTATGAATTTTTTCCTCGTTATGATTCTGTTTGTAAAGCTGTATGTTGTTGCTCGTCTGAGCTTTGTGACTAGTTTCTCATGAAACTTTTATGATGCTTGGAACAGAAACGGCCAGCCGCCACTTCATCCAGTTCGTCGCGGCATCATACCCCTTCTCGATCTCGAGCTCAGGCGTCAAACGATGCCGCGGTAATACGTTATATGAAGGCTCGACTTGCGAAACAGGAGCAGGAACTGGCGAGTGCCCGAAGCGAGCTGGAAAGGATGAGGGCAAGGCCTGCTTTACCCACCCAACGGGAGGAGTATGTGCTTGGCGAGATGGAGATCGTGAACAGACAGCTCGAGTGTAAGCATGACTGCCTTGATCTTATGAGTTCACAGCCTGTTCTTTTTTGTTCACCCAACTTGTGTTGTTGCAGGTTTTGTTCAAGATTTCCAGGCGGAGCAGGCTCGCGTGGATGAGCAGTTGAACATGGCAACTGACGAACCCACGACTGGCCGCCAGCACTTTCGATTGGACAAGCACCGAGCACGCATACTCGCGACTCTGCAAGATCGGGTGTGGCGGAGCACTATGCTTCTTGAATTGTGCAGGTCGGCCTTCAGTCGAATCAACCAGATGGTTTTTCCGACTGGGCCACAACCTCAAGGAATCCACGCGTTGCTCGATCTCTTCCGGTCAACAGGTTCCATTCGAGGCTTCATCACCCAGAAGCTTGTGGACGGTGCCAACGCAACCATGGCATATCTCCGAAGTCAACGTCCAAATTTGCAGCTACGTCCACCCGTGCCTGGATCGTCTTTGTCCCAGTCGAATCTTGACGAAACATTCGATCACGCGAGGACATTGGTTGATTGCTATCAAGCGCAACTTATGGGCCCTGTTCTTCCAGCAAAGGATGAACCAGAAGATTAGGGTATTTATGTATAGGGAACAGCCCCCGAGTGTAAATTTGCCACTTAGTACATATTTGTTCACTTGTATGTATGCAGCCCCCGAGTGTATCGAGTGGGGTTTATGAAAAACAGTTTACATAGATCATGAATTACATAGCCCCCGAGTGCTCGAGTGAGGTTATGAATTTTATGAGAGTTGAAGCTTCAACTTATGCCTGCAGGCTCAGCCCCCGAGTGATTGATTGGGGTTGAGCAACTTTTTCCTTTGTGTTTAGTGTTACGATCCAGCCCCCGAGTATTCGAGTGTGGCTGATTATTATGTTTGAAGGAGCGAAAGCTTTTATGTTTGAGAGCTCAGCCCCCGAGCATACGGGTGAGGCTAAGTTTGTGCTGATAATTATGCGAGTAGTAAGCAGAAAAGTATGAGGAATTTATTGACTATATTCCATTTATGAATGTTAGGCTGCAGGCCGCCTCATTAAAAACCTTCCAGTCCCCTTAGGTACCCTGGTAAGGAAAAGAGCGCGTCTGAAACCTGCAGCCATCCGACATATGAGCCTATTACATTATGCGACTGAGCAATCTAAGCATAGAAACGGCGCAGCTGCGCAACGTTCCAAGGATTGTGGGAGAGTTCGCCGGTCTTCGCATGCTTCAGTCTGTATGCTCCACCACCTATGACCTCGGTGATGATGAAGGGTCCTTCCCATGGAGAAGCAAGTTTATGCACCTTCTTTTGCTTCAGTCGAAGTACCAAGTCACCCACCTCGAAGGACCTGGTACGCAGTCGACGGCTGTGATAGTTGCGTAGATCTTGCTGGTAGACAGCTGTACGTGCTAGCGCTGTGTTGCGTGCTTCTTCGAGCAAGTCGACTGCATCTTCGAGTGCTTCATCTGCATCGTCTTCATTGTATGCTTCGACCCTTGGTGCGTTGAACCTTACGTCTGATGGCAGGATTGCCTCTGCGCCGTAGACCATGAAGAATGGAGTGAATTGTGTTGAGGCGTTGGGTGTTGTGCGTAGGCTCCATAGCACAGACGGGAGCTCTTCTACCCAAGCACCCGCAGCCCTTTTGAGTGGCACCAGGAGGCGCTTCTTGATTCCACTCGTCACAAGCCCATTGGCCTTTTCGACTTGGCCGTTTGATTGCGGGTGCGCCACAGATGCATAATTGAGCGTGATATCTTGCTCTTTGCAGAAGGATTTGAATTCCTCAGCCGTGAAGTTTGTACCGTTGTCGTGATGATGCTTGGCACACCAAAGCGGTATATGATGGATTTTATGAAATTGACTGCTGTAGTGGCAGTCGAACTTGTGATGGGTACTGCTTCAATCCACTTGGTGAACTTGTCGACCGCCACCAGAAGGTGAGTATGCCCTCCATGGGAGGATTTTTTGAGTGGCCCAACCATATCGAGCCCCCACTGGGCGAAAGGCCAGGCCAATGGTATTGTCTTCAACGCCGATGCGGGTGCGTGTGGCTTTGTGGCGAATTTTTGGCAGCCGATGCACCTTTTGACTATGTCCTCCGCGTCTTTGAGTGCTGTGGGCCAGTAGAAGCCTGCGCGAAAGGCTTTGGCTACGAGTGATCGACTGCTGGCGTGATGCCCGCAAGTACCTGCATGAATATCACGAAGGATGGCTTGGCCATCTTCAAATGCTATGCAACGCTGGAACATACCTGATATGCTGCGTTTGTAAAGTTCACCGTTGATGACAGTGTATGCTTTAGATCGTCGAGTGACGCGTCTTGACTCTGTGAAGTCTTCGGGTACCTCGCCGCGGAGTATGTATGCGAGGAAGGGTTGAGTCCAAGTTGGCTCGATGAGGAGTACCTCGACTGGTGGGTCCTCTGTGCTAGGTGTTTTGCTCTTGGCTGGTGCGGCTGTGCAGGAGTTGCCGCTTCTTTTTGATTGATCTGTGCTCGATGCGCTCGAAGAAGACACCAGGTGGCACTGGTGCTTTGGTCGCACCAATGTTGGCTAACTTATCTGCTTCTTCATTGCTTTCACGCCCTATGTGCCGCAACTCGCAGCCTTCGAAGCTGCCCTCCATGATGTTGTACAGGTCACGGTAGGCGATCATGTTATCTGCGATTGCGTCACAAGCCTTCATTGTTTGCTGCACCACCAATTCGAGTCGCCGTAGATCATCAGTCGAGTGCACCCGAGTGCTTTGGCCATCCTCATGCCATGGATCAGAGCCTCGTATTCTGCTTCGTTATTGGATGGGAACTCGAATCCCATTTGCAGGATGTAGCGAGCTTGTCGCCTTTTGGTGATATGAGGATGACACCTGCGCCTGCGCCTTCGTTTTTCTTCGAGCCATCAAAGTACATGGTCCAGGAATTGGACACATCTGGTGCTCCTGGGAGCTGAGCTTCAATCCACTCGGTGTGGAAGTCGGGTAAACTTGTGCTTTGATGGCCTTCGGGTAATCATACTTGATGTCTCTTGGTGCTAGCTCGATGAGCCATTTTGCTACTCGCCCAGTCGCATTGGGGTTTGTGAGGATGTCCCCGATCCCTGAAGTGCTGATTACAGTGATCGGGTGCTCGGAGAAGTAATGCGTCAGCTTCCTTGAGGACATGAACACGGCGTATGCCAGCTTCTGATAGTGCGGGTACCGCTGCTTTGATGTGGAGAGCACTTCACTCAAGTAATAGACTGGACGTTGTATGCTTTGGGTGTCCCTCCTCTCTGCGTTCGACCACAGAACAGTGCTCACCACCCTATTAGTTGCAGAGACATATAGGTATAGTGGCTCGCGTTCCCTTGGTGCTACGAGGATTGGAGGGCTTGTGAGGACTCGCTTGAGGTCCGTGAAGGCTGCTTCGGCTTCTGGCGTCCACTCGAACTTATCTGCCTTCTTCATCAGTCGATAGAACGGGAGTGCTTTTTCGCCTAGCTTGCTGATGAATCGACTGAGTGCTGCTACTCTACCCGCCAACTTTTGCACGTCGTGGAGCTTTGAAGGCCTTTGCATCGTCAAGATGGCCTGTATTTTCTCCGGGTCCGCCTCGATTCCTCGAGCTGAGACTAGATACCCGAGGAGTTGCCCGGCTGGCACGCCGAACGTGCACTTCTTCGGGTTGAGCTTGATGTGGAAGCGTTTGAGGTTTGCGAATGTCTCCGCAAGTCATCGAGTAGCGTGCTTTCTTCTCTTGTGGTGATGACGATGTCATCTACATAGACCTGGACGTTTCGCCCAATCTGCTTCTTGAGGCAATCTTGCATCATGCGCTGATAGGTTGCGCCTGCGTTTTGAGCCCGAAAGGCATTGTGGTGTAGCAGTAGACCCCGAGTGGGGTTATGAACGCCGTTTTTTCTTCATCCTCTTCCTTCATCCTTATCTGGTGGTAACCCGAGTAAGCATCCAGGAAGGACAAGCGAGCGCACCCGGCGGTGGAGTCGACGATCTGGTCGATTCGAGGTAGTGGAAAGTGATCCTTTGGACAGCACTTATTGAGTGCTGTAAAATCTACACACATCCGCAGGATGTCTGTATGCTTCTTCTCTACAAGTACGGGGTTGGCCACCCATTGTGATTTCTTGATCTCTCTGATGAATCCTGCTGCGAGTAGCCTGTCGACTTCGGCTTCGACTGCAGTTCTTTTTGGGCCGGATATGCGGCGCATTGTTTGTTTGACTGGTTTAGCACCTGGAAGTAGCTGGAGAGAGTGCTCGGCGAATTCCCTGGGAATACCTGGCATGTCTGCTGGACACCATGCAAATATATCCCAGTTCTCACGGAGGAATTCGACGAGCGCGCTTTCCTATGCGATAGGCAGACTCGACGAGACATTGACTGTCTTGGTCGGGTCAGTCGGGTGCACCTGATGCGATCTTGTGTCGTTGGTGGCACTGAATGCTCTGTCGACTGCCACCTTTTTGTGCTCTGGCATAAGTGTTCGATCGTTGGAGACCGCTAGATCAGCGAGTGTTGCTTCCATGCCAAACATCTCAGAGATTTTGCTGAATTCTCGGTCGCAAGAGTCAGACTTTTGGAAGTTCCCCTTGACTGTGATTACTCCTTTTGGTCCAGGCATCTTCAGCTGGAGGTATGCATAATGTGGCACCGCCATGAATCGAGCGAACGTCGGGCGTCCAAGTATAGCATGGTATTGTGACTTCCAGTCGACCACTTCGAACTCAATCGACTCTGTCCTGAAGTGGTGCTTGTCCCCGAACGTCACGTCGAGTTGTATGGTGCCCTCTGGGCTTATTGCTTTCCCTGGAACGATACCGTGGAAGGTATTTGAAGATCTTGGCAGGTTTTCGACTGACCTGTTCATTTTGCGGAGCGTATCTGCGAAGATGATGTTTATGCCGCTCCCACCATCCATGAAGACCTTGGACATGGCGTAGCCTCCAATTTGCGCGTCGAGTACCAGAGCAGAGTGCCCTGGTCGAACAACCGATGGAGGGTGGTCCTCTTTGCTGAAGCTTATTGTAGTTTCGGCTCCTTCAAGTATTCTGTTACCGCAGGAGGTGACATGACCGCCATGTTTACCTGTCGAGTGCGAAGTTTTTGCTCCCTGTTGGAAGGTCGACCTTTCTGTATCATGTACATCTGCCCTTGGGGCGGAGGGTACTGTGGTTCGTCCACCCGAGGCACGGGCTGTATGGCACCCGCGAGATTTCCGCCTGGGGCAGGCTGTGGTGGTGGAGGTGGTGCCATCAGAACAGGCACGTTGTTTGGCTGAGGCACGGGTGCAGGTGCTTGTGCGGCTGCTGCCTTTCTGCGATTTACGTAATCAGTCGCCATTTGGTCGAACTCCCTGCAGTTTCTCATCGAGTGGTTGGATCGCAGTTTTCCATCGTCCCCCTTGTACAGGTGGAATCTGCAATCAGCGTCCATCTTTTCTTCGAATGATCGCTCAGATTGTGCCCGTGACTTGCGCCAATCCTTCCTCTTGTAGCTATCACTGCGTTGGTCTCGACGATCATCTCGACTGTCTCGCGATCATCTCGACTGTCTCGCCGATCTTCCGACCGTCGGTCGCTTCTGTCCTGATCATTGCGGGGTGTGGAGAACCCAGCCGCCATGAATTCGGGTCTGTCATCGTCGTAATGACGTTTTGAACGTTTGCGCCTTCGGTCGTCTCTGTACGAGTCTCTATGGCTTCGACTGCTATTCTCATGTTTGTCACGGGGTGAGGACCCGCGTGTGGTGCGTGCCATATCCTCTCCATCTGCCCACTCAGTCGCGATCTGCAAGAGGTGGGCTACAGATTTTGGCTTTTGGCGGCCAAGTGCTTCTTTGAAGTCTCGCCTGGCGAGGCCCATGACGAAAGCATCCATGGCCATATCTTCTGAAACCACTCCAACTGAGTTACGTATCTCAGTCCATCGTCTGATGTATGACCTCAACGTTTCGTCTGAACGCTGAACGCAGGCCCGCAGCTCCTCGAATGTTTTCGGGCGCTCACATAGAGGCTCGAAGTTTTTGACGAAATCCCTGCGGAAGTGATCCCACGAGTCGTATGTTGATGGAGGTAGGGCCTTGAGCCAGTCGCGAGCTGTGCCTTCGAGCATGAGTCGTATGTACTGCATGGCTGTAGTGTTGGTGCCCCGCTGGCACGCAACTGCCAGCCTGTAATCTTCCAGCCACCCGGAAGGTTCCTGTCGACCCGTGTACTTGGGCTGTTCGGATGTGAGTTTGAATCCTTTGGGCATCCGTGTCTCGCGGACGCGTCGAGTGAAGCACAGAGCTCCATGTGGCTCAGGCTCTCGATCAGAGTATGAGTCGCTACTGTAAGATCTGCGTGATCTGCTCCTGGACCTGCGCCTTCGCGAGCCGCTTCTTTCCTTCGAGTGGTGGCGACGACCACTGTGATTATGCTCTTCCCGAGGTGCGTCGACTAGGGCACGGTCTCGACTCCCACCTGGAGTTCTTGGAACTTGGCGTATGGCCTTTGCAGCTAAGGCGAGTGATTTGATCTGTTGGCGGTGTAGTTTTGCGTTGGGGTCATCCGCTGGGGGCTTGATTGCCTCCAGGTATGCTGCAGCGGTGTAGAGAGCACCTGCTGCTGTTTTGGGCACCGGCAGTCCTTCCTCGTCGTATGTCATGAAGGAGTTGCCTAAGTTGCGGGTGAGTGCCGCCTTCTCGCCTGGCGAGAGGTGTGACAACCTTGATCTGGTCTGTGTCTGCTCGCCCGGTGGAGCTCAGGAGAGCTGTCTTCTGCGCGCACTCGACAAGCTAGCTTGCTTTTTGCGTTCTTCGAGTGTGGCTCTTATCTGCTTCAGTCGAAGTGACTCCTGCCAGTTGAAGTACTGGAAGGTCAACATCTCTTCTTGTGTTGCGTCTGCTGGCATCATTGTGCACTCCTTGATGACTTTATCTGCTTTTGCTGCCATCTCAGCAGTGATTGTGAGGTTGTGCTCCATCGGCATAGTAACTGTGCACGGGAATTCTGTAGGCCTGACTGGCGCAGTTCTGATGTTTCTGCGGCGATGGCAACGTAGACCTGCTGGGTATGACCCGAGGGTATATGTATGTACTTTCGAGTCCCGTCATGGACTCGACATCTTCATCGAGGCTCATGTCTGAGCCTGTATGTTCATCGAGTGGTTCGTCTGGACGGATCTCGCAGTCGACGTCTTCGTCGCCTATGCCCATCTCGGCGTCGGCGAGGTTGTTATGAGTCTCGAAGTCGAGGTTGTTGTTGGCGCAGATCTCGGAGTCGACGTGGTTGTCGATATGAGTTTCAGGTCGTCGAAGTCGCTGAGGGAGATCCCGCAGTCGAAACTATCCTCGAGTGGGAGATCCAGCTCGGGATCGTTTGTGCGGTATGCTGATTCGGCCTCCTCGCCCTGGAGCTCTTCAATGAGCTCGCGCATCTCTCGTGTGGACATGGTTGTTGCAGACGAACAAGCTTGGAGGGTCGATGGTATGGACGCAGTGGGATCCGCAGTCGAAGGAGCCGCAACCGATGGAGCCTCGGGTGCGAAAGTCGCGAGTTGGCGTGGATCCGTCAAGTCCTGCACACCAAGCTTGTTGACGAAAAAATTGAACGAACCAACGGTTAAACCCAAACCTGACTCGAGATCGGAGAAGGCCTCCTGGAATCCTGGCGAGTGTGGCTCGAAATCCATCAGAGGATCCGATGTGCTTTTTGCGGGTGAAGCTGGCGTGTTGCCGTTTGTCGAGTGAGCCGGCGAGTTGCCGTGTGCCGCCTGAGTCGGCGAGTTCTGGTTTGTCGATGCAGCCGGCGAGTTGCCGTTTGTAGATCCGATCGGCGAGTCGCCGTTTTCCGATGGAACCGAAGAAACCGCGAGTCCAGCACTATTCTTTCCCACACGGCGCCAATTGACGAGGTGTACCCTCATCAAATCCCATGGTTAAGGACCTAGGGTTGAGATTATGGGGAGAGAACGTGGTAGTACTGGTAGTTTCGTCGGCTGACAAGCAGAGGCAAAGATTTACCCAGGTTCAGGCCCCTCGGGTGGAGGTAAAGACCCTACTTCCTGCTTGTCTGGTATTGATTGTGGATTATGCGATTACAGGGAGCTCCGGCGAGATGATGATCTCGCAAGAGCTTTGGTGGTTCGAGTATGGCTTGGTCCCAGATCGGTACCCCTCCCAGCCTTTAAATAGGCTGGGTCTCGGGAGTTTGTAACCGACCTAGTTTACACGTAAGGAAAGCCTAAACCGACTATGCCTATGTCTAGTCTTGGAGGGTACTCCATCTTCTTGGGCCTCTTGTCTTGGGCTTCGAGTAGGCTCTTCGATATTGGGCCTTAGTCGTACGTGCACCAGGTACCCTCATGATAGGGTACCCGATATGTATACCCATGTCAAT